>JAVXUP010002480.1:0-128534 GCA_033070095.1 Escallonia herrerae | reverse complement strand
TGAGTTCAATGAAATAGGGGCAGGTTAAGCTTAAAGACTAATCAGTATATCAATGTATTGAAAGCTCTATCCTGCTGCTGTTGATTAGGAGAAAATTCCAAACGGAATGGGATTTTTAGAATTTAGTCTTTTTCGTGGTGAAGAAAATCAATGAACCATTGAACACATTGCTATGTTCATTTTTTAATGTGGTGAACTTGGTCAGGCTAAGTGAATAACAAAAAAAGGTGCTATCAATAATCATTTACTGGGGTGGCTTTTTCTTGGCTTGATAATTTTCCTCCAAATTATGTGTATTGGTTGAGAGATATGGAGGATTTGTTCCATATGCAGTTCTTTAAGATCGATGCAACCAGAGATTTCATTAGTAGGGATGGCAATTAATCCGCAACCGGTGGATATCCGCCCTGCCCCGATCCTATAGGAGAGGATTTTCTTGACTTTGATCAGGTTACGGGACAAGTATGATATTTAAAATTTAAACTCACAGCGGGTGCGGGTCAGATTTGGTATTTGGTTTAACCGCTCCGCCTCGCGCCCCACCCTGCCTCGTTGTATGTGTTTTATACTTATTTTTTATCCTAACCCTAGATCTAGACAATCTTAGCCATATAAATGTGGACAAAAATCCTTTCTCTTTCTCTGCCGCCCCATCTTCTCTGCTTTTTTCTCTCAATTCTTTATGTTCTCTTAACGCTCATACACCGAACGGTCACGGCCTCCACGAATCAACCACCTCTCATCGCCTTCTCTCTGCCCTGCATGGTACAACACTTATTTCTGTCAGTCACCCATCTCCAGTCAGCTGCCAAAGCTCCTGTTGTGGCTACGCCAAACGGAGACTGCCCAACAGCAGAGTAGTGGCGGTCGAGTTTGCCAAGTGTGACTGTTGTAGCTACGTCGCTTCCGTGAGAGCTACAAGGGGCCCTGGATCTGTGGCATCTCCAGCAAGGCAGTGAAGGATGAGGTGCTGTGATCAGAGTGGCAAATCTGCAACGACGAGGCACTAGACCGGCATATGGGCCTTTTTTTAGTTCTTTCCTTTTCTACTTTTTTTTGTTGAATTCTTTCTTTTCATTTGTCGGTGATGGGTGATACTGATGAGTGTGTGCTGACTGTGCCGTGGGTAAGGGGTGCGGTGCTCAAAGTAATTGTGCCTTTTCTTCTATGGTCAGACTATGGTTGTGGCCCGAGTAAGGAAAAAGAGGGGCGGATCGGAGGCGGGGTCAGGTTTCCTAAATTACCTTAAGATCGAGGATGGTATTCCATTCTTTTGACCAGGTGCCGGGGCGGGCGGGGTGGAGTGGGGTTTCTGAACTAGTGAGGCAAGTTCAAATTTAATAAGATTCACATCTGACCCGCCCCATTGCCATCTCTATTGGCTAGGCTAAAATAGTTTGAAGGGGATAGTGCAGAACATTTTTTTAGAAAGGTTTAAGGCATCAAAGAACAGATACCATTTCCAAGTATCAGAGTCATAATTGGCAAATTTAGCCTTACATGGCTCAGATTTGGAAATTAGGAAAAAAATGAAGGGATGGAATTTAGGAATGTTACATAAGGAAGAGCAAATAAGAAAGAACCAATCCATGGGATCCAACTTTCAAGATCATGTTGATTCAATGGAAGTAGATGCTACTGAAACCAACAATACGTGAGCCATTGGTTAAGATGAGAATTCTAGTCTTTTTGTCTTCCCAACAACCGAATAAAACAAATCCTTCTTAAGAAAGCACTCTTTTGATATCAACAAAGCTAATCAGATCTTTGACTACTTGTCAAAGATTGATTCCATCCAAGTCCAAGGTTCTCTCAGGTTCCCAAAGAATAAGATGTCTAAGTTGCGTAAATGGCATAACTCTATTAGTCATAATTCTATTTATTGTGTCTCCTTTTGTAATGCTATTCATGATCAAATTAAAGATGTCATGTTGAGGTTTGCTGACAAGGGAAAATGAGGTAATGGAAGTTAATAGTGATCTTTTTTTAAGATGGTATTGGAAATCAATACAGTTTATGTGGATCTCTATCCAAAGGAGTGTTCTGGCAATGATAATGACTGTAAGGAGGGTATGTTCATGGAAAGAAAGCCATAGAAAGGGATCTTAGTCCAAAAGTGGGGAGAAAGGAGAAGTACTCTAGGGTACTAAAGAATCAAGTTCAACAAAGGCAATATGTTCTTAATGCTTGATACCTTAGTGTCAAAACTTGGACCAAGTGGGAAAACATTTTGACAAACTGTGGTTCCTCTATTGAATGGTCTAAGAAAATGTGGCAGAAGATAAGAAGAGTATGAACAATGGAGCGAAAGAAAAGGCTGCTTGAAAATCCATTGAAGGAAAAACAAATGTAGAGAAGTTTTTCCAATCGACCAACAACGATTAGACAATACGTGTATCAAAGCATTGTGGAGCTGTGAGATTTTGGATCAAGGACAGTAGGACAATATTAAATAGGCCGAGACAAGTAACTTTGGTCCTTGGCGAGTGAATCAATACTATGATAGGTTTGGGGTAAGTCCACAAAATTCTAAGCAGGATCCAAGGATTATCAAGAGTGCCATAGGATGACCAACAACACTCAGTTAGTCAAGAAAAGATGGCATATCTACAGGAAAAGAAACTTCCACCATAATGTTTTGGTTAAGAAGGATAGGGCTTTGGAAAAGGAAAGCAGTCAGAAGTTATTGAGTTACTATTAATCAAGGCAACATAGTAATTTTGACAAAACTTGATTCCAAAATAACCAAGCACTTGAGACCTTTATTTGCTAAATCATTAATGGATGGCCAGCTTGTGGCTAGAGTCTTAGTCATATTCTATCAACCAAAATGTTGAAAAAGTTATGAATTGATGAAAGGGATTTGATTCCTTCTAAAGTAATGGTTCGTCATTTTACTGGAGGAATTAATAAACCAAAAGGAGTGTTACCAATTGAGATAATAGTAGGAAAGAAACAAAGATGTCACAATTCTTTGTTATTAACTCTTCTTCAAGTGTCAATGCTTTGTTAGGCAGGGACTTGATTCATGTTAATGTTTGTTTGCCTTCATGTTTTCATCAAGTATTGATTTTCTGGAGTGCAGAATCTGATGGGAGTAAAGTGGCAAAGTTAATGTGGGAAATGATAAGCCTCTTGTGACTAACTTCAATTGTGTGTAGGCATAGTTTTCTTAACAGGGTGAAGACATTTAGAAGTTGTTAGAGGAGAAATTGTGGTGTGTGATTAGAATATTTGCTGGCTTAAAGATACATTTGGCCATCAGTTGTATAGGGATGAATTGGCAAGACCTGATATGATCAACAAAGTTTCTCTGCCATCTAATAACAGATAGCTATTAGCTATGTGATGAACAACAATAAAAAGGAGATATTGACTATAGAATAAGGAAAGTGAAATTTTATTACTTTAGACGAAGAGTTGGATTAGGAAGTTAATGAGACAAGTTTAAAATTAGAAATATGCTAGATACAATCAAAAGTGGTTGTCGTACGAGAAGAGAACAAGGCATAAATGATGATAAAAGCAAGCTAGGATAGGCTGCTATTGCAACAACTTTTCAAAACCTCTCTTAAAAGTGAACTTAGGTTCTGAGGCAGATCCATAGTTTATATTTCTAAGTATATGCCTGGATGAAGTGGGTCAAAAACAAGTGTTTGATTTACGGATAAAGTATAAAGACTATTTGTCTGGAGCTATGATGAAATGTCCGGTTTAGACAAACATTTGGTAGAACATAAACTTCCAACCAAGCAATACTTTAAACATTTAATACGGGAACCAATGAAGAGTCAAAAGATGTCACCATATTGATTGCATCGAAAGGTTGTTATTATGAAAGTTCATCAGGACTTCCATAAACTGTCCAATCATATCATAAAAAAAATAAATTTGCCCTTTTGTGTGTTGGTCCAACGTTTTTCAGCCCAAAGGGCATTACAACCCACTCAAAAGCTTCAATAGACCATGGAATTCTAAGTGTATTTTTATTCACATCTTCTTGATCAATAAAAATGTTATTATACCCAACAATTCAGTCCATGACACATGATAGTATGGTTAGACGCTGAATCAACACGTAAATCTACAATAAGCATTTCATATTGATTTTTAGGAGTGGCAATATTCAAATTCCTAAAATCCGTTCAAGCTCTTAATAATGCATCATGAATTAAAAATAAATCCACTAAAGTGTGCCTTTTGAGTTTTTGTAGGAAACATTTTATGTTTCTTGTCCATGAGAGGGGAATCAAAATTGATAAGATTAAATTCGATGCCATAATCATTGCTAAACCTCCTTCTAATAAGAAAGAGTTGTAGTGGTTTCTTGGTCAGGTCAATTTCTTAGGTAGGTTTATTGCAAGCCTAGCAGGCAAGGTTATGACTTTCTTAATCTTATTAAACCATAAAGGATCCAGAATATTGATGGGAGCCAGAGCATTAACAGACTTTTCAGGAAATCAAGGATTAGTTGGTCAAGCCATGAGTCATAAAGTGAAAAGGACTAGGGAAGCCATTAAAGCTGTAAGTGTCTGCCACAGAGCTATCACTTAGTAATTTGCTTTCATGGAAAAAAAGATCAAGGTCCCGAGCAGTCTATTTACAACTTTGGGAGGAGTTTGAATGCAACATAATGTAATTACTCCGCTATAGAAAATTTGTGTTTAAATTTTTATTCTACAGCAGTTCAACTAAGACATTATATGTTGATTTATTATGTGATAATAGTAGCACAAACTAATTTGATAAAGTTATACTGACTATACCTATATTAAGAGGTAAAATTGGCAAATGGATTGTGCCTTTGATTGAATATAGTTTAACCTTTATCCCACAAAATGTTGTAAAAGGTGAAGTACTGGCTGATCTTTAAGCAAACCATCCAAATGAAGATGTAGAAAATGAGGTAATGGATGTAAGCAAAGTGCCTTTAAAGTTGATGTTTAATGCATCAAAATCTATCAGTGGAAAAGGATTTGAAGCAGTCCTAATCTCCCCTATGAAATATACATTAGTTTGCTTCTTAGATGGACCAAAGTTGTTCAAATAATCAAGCTGAATACAAAGTTTTAATAATTGGTTTTAAAATGTTACCAGAACTTAGGTAATAATTGTACATATTTCTTGAGATTCTTAATTTGTCATAAAACAGATGAGTGGGGAGTTCAGGTGTCGTGTAATATCGTTGAAATAATATTTCAGTCTTTCAGCATTCTACTTGGTTAAGAAATTTGATAATGTTACTGTGATACATGGCCTTAGGATAGAAAATAGGGAGGCTAATGTTATGACATTGAGCATCTAGTTTAAAATTCCTAATTGGATTCATAAACATTGGAGTAAAGTAACAAAGCAGTTGCCATCAATGGTAAAAATAAATAAATTCAGTCGCATATGACAAATGAGTAGACACCTATCAAGCAGGCCGCGCTCCTATCTTGGTACCTATTGAAGTGAACAACAAGGAGGACGATCTTCCTTTTCAACCAATACTTCATCTAGGAGAAGAAGTCATAAATAACGAAGAGGAAAATGTAGAAAGTGTTGAAGATGATGAGGATAAGTCTACTGACGAAGAGGATGAATTACAAGATAAAGAGGATGAGGAGTCTCAAGAAGAAGAGGATGATGAGTCTGAAGATGAGGATGACGATGATTCTCAAAATGAAGATAATTGATTTGTAATGTTGTAACATTTATGACTTGTAAAAAGTAACTTGACTATTTTACCTTAAATTTAGAACATAACAAAGTCATCTTCGCCATGTGACCTATACTTGATTACTCCATAGTAATGTGTTAACTTACTCATTCAGTCGATTCATAGTAGAGAATCTAATTACTAACATAATATTCACCGTAAGTTTCTGTTATTGGTTATGGATAGGTTACGGGCTATTCGTGGTCGTGGTGGACAACGAGCTGTGTCCAAGCCGGTGGCTAGGTTCTCGGCATTGCCTGCTGATGACGAGGAACATAGCATGAGCATCTAGCAGGCCCGGCCTCAGCCCCAACCATTGCTGTAGCTCTAGACCTAGGCCAAGCCCTCCCAGTCGCACCCTAGTTCTCCTTCTTCAGTTGGTTTGACGACATCAAGTATATTTGATATCATCATATGTAGTCATCATGTGTGTTTTGTGTGTGTGTGTGTGTGTGTGTGTGTGTATTATGTTATATTATATTTTGACTACATTAGTGTTGGTATTTCGTAGGATCTCTTCGAGGCCCTGGACCCACACGCAGGGTGGGCAGCGATCCCCAGCGAAAACAGCGAGTTACTCTCACCAAGGAGGCCAATAAGTAAAAAATCACATAATGCAATACTTGACACCTAATTCATTTTGATAGTTATTACTTTTCACCTATACAATGATATTAATTCTATTCTTTATCAACATCCTAAAGTGTCTGGCAAAAACGAAGATCGGAGTCCTTATGAAGGGCCGCTTCTTTAAGCCACTACTGTACTAGAAGAACTAGAATGCTGGGAAGAGAGAGGCCCTGTGAGAGAAGTGGCTAGTAGGGTTTGATACATTGTCAGGTAATATCAGTTTAGTTAGTACCTTATATTTAAATCAATTATAGTGATTGTATAATTGGATGCATTGTAGGAGGAATTCGAGTTTGAGTCGCCTGAGCAACAAGTATTAAGTATGATGGCTATTTTTGCCCACATCGTCAAAAATTTCAATGCGATGGCTACAAAATGCAAGGAAGTTGGTGTCCGAGGGTGCCCCAATGAAGGAGTAAAGGGTCAGTGCCTTACGACGTTATCTGACATAAGAACGCGGCTGAGCATCCTCTCCTGGAGAAGGATGAGGTGAAACACGTGAGGAAAGTGGATAAAGATGATGCACATCGGACGAGGGAGTTTATTTCATAGGTTGCTCGACAGATCGATGTAAGTTACAAATTAATTTGTTTCTAGTTAAATTTCAGAATGTCTTCAATGTCTACTATCTTAATTTCAATGTCAAATCACTATTTATAGGCCTCGTATGAACATAATAGGGGGTCTAGGCAGCAGTCGGTCAGCCAACAGCGTCGATGAGTTCGAGTACCGGGGATTGAAGCGTTTGTTAGATATACTAATAAGAATGTGCGCGTGCTTTTAATGCATGACATTATTACCTCTCAGACCGAACCGATCCATATGACAACCTCGGGGATGATGACGAGCAGGGTCCGGATGCCGGACTTGACGAGCCCTAAGCCCTCCCCCTCTTCCCCGCCCCTGTTCTTCTGGAATTGTGCTCCCTTCCCCTTCCCTATTTTTATCCCCCCCCCCCCTTCCGTACTTGTCTCCGCCCCCTGTTACATTTGGCCCATAGTTGGACATTATTGTATATATATTTTTGTGTTTAATTAGAATAAAATTTGAATATATGTTGTGTTTTAAGGTTAAATAATTGTTGATACACTGTTGTGGATTGTGAATTATTTGTGGACTTGTTGTGGATTGTATAATATGCTTGTATTTCAATTACAGGACGCATGTTTGGCTTTAAAAAAATTAAAAATTACTTTTAGCAATGGATTTTTTTCCGTTGCTAAAAGTCTACAAAGATAGTGTTGAAAAAAACTTTTAGGGACGGAAAAGTCCATCACTAAAAGTTTTTTGGATGGACATTTAGTGACAGAATTTCATCACTAAACTTTAGTATCTTTAGAGACGGACCTTTAGAACGGACTTCCGTCGCTAAAGCTCCGTCGAAAAAACTTTCAGAGACGGAGTTTTCCATCGTTAAAAGTTTTTACAAAATATTAATTTTTGAAAAAGAAAATTAAATTAAAATATGAAAATTATTTTTAGTGACGGAATGTCCGTCACTAAATTTATTTATAATTTGTCGCTAAAAGTTGGACTTTTGGTGACGGATTTAGGAATTTCGTCTCCAAGCTTTTAGCGAAGTGATTTTCGGACACAGAATTTTAGCGACGGAGTGTCTGTCGCTAAAAGTTTTTGGTGAAGGATAGAGGCCTCTTAGTGACAAAATTATTTGTCGCTAAAAGTCCATTTTCTTGTAGTGGTAGCTAAGGTCCCATAAGCGGGGAAATGTTTGCACTCCTCTGTTGGTGCATCTACCTGTAACATCTTTTTTCTTCATTCACGTGCATTACGTTGCCACCACTGGCAATTTTTCTCTATGTGGGCAAAAAAGGCCTCTCTTCCCAAAGCCTCCTGCTCCGGTGATGTAAACTCAAAGCCCTTTTGCTATTATGAAAATAACACAATTAGTTAATTAACTCCATAGAACACATTTTACCGAACATTAACTATACCTAAAACTCGTTCCACAACCCCTCTCTCTTTCCCAAAAACCGAGTCCTTCCACTAAAGTTACGACTTAAAAAATTGACCGTTCACAACAACACTGATTTTTGTAATGGTCGCACGCTCGAGAAATCTGAGAAAACAAAATCAATAAGATGAAATAAGTGAACAAGAATAATTTCCATAACCATATTACATGTCAAGTGAAAGGGTGAGCAATACTTATTTCACGCCTTCCGAAGTAACAGTAACTCTCTATTTCCTCTAAGAATCTTAAAGCACGCCATGTGTAGGTCTGTGGCCTAGACAAGATGCTACGAAATAAAGTTCAAATTGTTTGAATACAAGGGTACATGGCTTCTCGTGTTATCATTATCTGATTGTAGAACATAGTTCACCTTACCAATAGTACTCGAAAGCAAGCGACTTACTGATAGGTATCAGTAGACTTGGAAAAATATTATCCAGACCCGCGGGTCTACCCGTACCCGCTCAAAAAGGCCGGGTACGGGTACATATATAGGAGACCCGCCGAAATTAGACCCGTACCCGAACCAAACCGTAATTTTCGGGTCGGATACGGGTTACCCGGATTAGCCGGGTTTTTGTGCTATATAAATGCTTTTAGGGTTTCTTACCCTTCATTCTTTTCTTGCCCAGCTGCCGTTCTTTCTCTCACTCTCTCTCACACTCTCAGACCTTCCACTCCACCCCAAACCCACACGACGGTCACCACTAGTCACCACCACCTTGACTCTATAGTCCACAAGATCCTAGATCCGCATTTCCGCCGCTGTCTCTTTCTATCGTCCGTCTCAGATCTGTGCCTCCGCCACCGTCCCTTTGTCTGCATGATCACTACCGCTGTCAATGCACCTTCGCAAATCTACTACCACCGACACCGTCAACTGCAACCACTTCAACCGCAGATCTACTGTCGGCCACTTCATCTCAGATCTGCCTTCAATCGTAGATCTAACGACGGCCATATTCCACTTACTTAACCTTAAATCCCCTCTGCTTTTTCAACCCCTGTTTTAAACTAATTACTATATCAACTTGTGCTGAAGTTTTTAGTTTATACTGTTGATATGAATGATTTTGTTATTTCCTTATAATTTGTATGTATTTGTTAATTAATTTGTTCGGTAGATGTATATATGAGTGGTGGATTATTGTTTGACTTTTAGTAGAGATCTTGATGGTGGTTGTGTAGATCAGTAGATGTGCAGATTGTTTGTTGTGTTATGAATTTTGATGGAGAAGAAAGATATGAAACATTGAAGAATGAATTAGCTATTAAAATATGACAAAATGATGTAATTAAAATTTGTGTTTTTTAAAGAAAAAATAAATTAGAAATTGATATTTTACCCGCGGGTAATACCCTACACGTAAGGGTAGGGTACGGTTCCTGAAAAACCCTACCCAAAAAAACCAGGATAAAAATTACCCGACTCGTTTTTACCCGGACCCGACCGGGTTTTACCCGTACCCAGCGGGTATACCCGTTTGCCAGGTCTAGGTATCAGGCAGCGCCAATAAGAGGAGAAGGGGCAAAGTCTGTCTTTCATAACGATCAAAGATGACTTTGAAAAAGCTCAGTGAAGCTCTTGATGAACGTGGGTTCGCGGATTGTCCTCGGCAAAAAAATTTCCTAAGCTCTTGAACAAAATAGAGAAACCAATTCAATAAAGATAAGACTCCTTTAGTGATGAGAACTAATTAATAAACAAGAGCAAGCTAATAATAATTATACCCGATGTCGAAGCTGTTGATGAAAAGAAGGATTAGACTGCTAGATGTTGATACTCTGCGTAGCGTTACCACCAACAATTGGTGCAGATGCAACTCGTCGTCCACTGCGACTGTGACTTCCAAATAACCTATGCATAACTAATTGTAGAAATATTATGACAACATTAAGTTAGTATGTAGATGTTTTACTATGAAATGGAGGAACAATGGAATAATCAAGTACACGACAATATGAAGGTGTGTACTACTAGAAAATTAAGTTAATATTACAAGTCACGTGTTACAAGTCACACAAGTCAAGATTACAAGTCAATCATCTCTATTAAAAGAGGTGTAGGGTTTAGGGTTAGTTTAGAGTTTGTTGTTTAGGGCTTAAGCTCTTATTTAGGATTTAAATATATGATTCAGGGTTTAGGTTTTAGTCTAGGGTTGGCTTTATTGTTAGGGGTGAGGGTTAAGGTTAAGGTTTAGTTTAGGTTCCCTAGTTAAACGGATACTATATGATTTATGGTTTAGTTTTAGATTTAGATTTATGATTTGGAGTTCAGGATCTAGCTTAGGGTTAAAGTTTAGGCTTAGGGCTTAGTTTAGGATTTACGGTTTAGGATTTGGCATAGGGTTTACAGTTTATACTTGACGAGGAGTTCATTATCTTCAAATTTTATCAAAGTTGCAGGTTTTAGTTGATCATTGCTTTTAATCAGTCATTCATGATTCCTAATGTGATGTCGCTGATTTTAAATAGTCATATTAGTCAATCATTATTTTAAATTACTGTTTAATTCGTCATTTGAGGAGTTAATCAATTTGAAATTATGTCCAAGTTGGTAGTACGTCGTACTCATAGTGTTACATCGTGCTATCCTTATGAGTTTATTTGCTTCAAATTTTGTCTATCATTTGAAAGTCATAGATAAAACTTTTTAAATCACTCTGTCCATCTTAATAATCTCATACAAGCTAACAGTAATTACACATTTGCCTACAAGCAACAAAAATACAACAAATTTAGCATAATGTATAGTCTACCAATTCTAACATATTATTGTTATAGAATATCAACATAAATCTAACATAAATTCGACACATAATTATTAAGTATCAAATCACCTACAGCTAGAGAAAATGCGGGAAATGACAGGTAGCAATGGCGTGCGGCGGGCAGTAGTAGTGGGGCATGGTGTGGCGGCAGCAATGGCACATGATGCCGAGGCTGAGGTGCGGGCGGTGTGGCAAGGGGTGTGGAAGTGTGGTGTGGCAAGGGGTGTGGCAAGGGGTGTCGTGGCGTGCACCGGCAAGGAGCAAAGGAGGCGGGGTGGAGTGCAGGTGCAGCAGCAGATGTGAGCGATGGGCGAAGGAGAGAATGAGAACATACCAAGAGAAAGAGAGAAGCGGCATGGAGAAAGAACTAGGTTTTAATGACCTTTAGCGACGGATTTTGACCACCACTAAAAGTCAGTTGCTAAAGGGTATAAAAACTTTGAAAAGTTAGACTTTACCGACTGAATGAGTCTATTGCTAAAGATCTTTCAAAAACAAATCAGAGGAAAATCTAGAGAACAAGGGAGAATGTGGAAATTCTAATAAGCAACAGACTTTCAGTAGAGAAATAAGGTCGGTAAAAGTCCGTCGCAAAAGGTTTTTACCATGTGAAAACCTTTTGCGACAGATTTTTACAAAAGGATCTTTATTAATTAGTCAAAAATTTTGAAAAATAATATTGCTTCTTTTTCTGAAAGAAAAGAATTAAGGCGTATATTACTTGTTTCCTAATTTTTGGTTAGACCTAGATTTACTCAGAATCCTTAAGGGGTGGAAGTACCCTATGCTCACTCACTAGTTTACAATATGGAAAGCACTGGTATCATGTTTGCCACGGGATAAGCTTAAGTGCTCGCCAAAAAGAGAATAAAGACCATGACATCATTTTTTAAGTTAATAAAAAATTCTTGAAATTTTTTTAAGTTAATTAGAAAAATCTTGAAAGCAATATTACATCTTTTTCTTCAAAGAAAAGAATTATGTTTTTGGTTTCCTAATCCTCTAAGGATTTTAACTTGACACTTTTTTTCAGTTTCTAAAACTGGAAAAAAAAGCCCTGTCAAACGGGGCCTATGTTTTTAGTAACTGAGAAAAAATTATATATTTGGTAACCGAAAGAAAAAGCTTTCCCAAGGAATTTAGGCTCTGTTTGACAACACTTTTTTTTCAGTTTCCAAAAAAAAAAAATTAAAGTGTAGTTTAATTTTTTTTTTTTACAAAAACAAGTGGGTGTTTGATAACCTAGTTTTTATTTTGAGTTTTTTTTTGTGGTGGTTTGCGGTTGCGGTGGTGGAGCGTGGCGGTGGCCAACGGTGGCTCGTGGCTGCCGGTGGTGGTCGTCGGAGGTGGCCACCGGCAGTGGTCGTCGACAATCGTCAGAGGTGGCCGTCGGCAATCGCCGGCGGTGGTCGCTTGAGGTGGCTGCCATCCAGCGGTGGTTGCCGGCGATGGGAGGGTGGTGGTGGTCTTAAAAAAAACTAAAACTGAAAAGAAAAAAAAAACTCATTTTTGGAGTTTTTTTCTTCAGTTTATAAACTGGTTTTTAAACTAAAGAAGAAAAAAATGATTACCAAACGTGTTTATTTTTTTCAGTTTCCAAAACTGAAAAAAAATCCTGTCAAACGGGCCTTACTGTCCTTGACGAGTCATGATTTTGGTTTCCTAAAAACTGAAAAAAAATCCTGTCAAACGGGCCTTATTGTCCTTGACGAGTCATGATTTTTGTTTCCTAGTCCTCTCAGGGTTTTTACTTTGTCGACTTGACTTGGCTTTTAAGCAGTAATAAAAGGATCTTTTCACGGAAATCTATACAAGGCTCTACGACTCTCTATCTCGGTGTTGTGATTTGGTATTTGGGCTGGTTATAGAGTTGGAGTAACAGCATCGTGGTTGCTGAGAAGCATACAAGGATCAAGGTAACCATCTTCCTTCTTGATCTAGACTTTCCAGTGTCCACTACAGTGGTGTTTCGATGGCGAAAGTAGCATCAGGCCTTGAGTCTTGCATTACCAAGAATTGGTCCAAGAAACACAGACGAATGGAGAAGCTGGACAGCTGACGGCTGAAGCTCCATTGCAGTGGCATCCTCGAAAGGTTAAGGGCTCATCCAACTGGGTGGGTATTCAGTAACCCAGGGGATCCCATAAAACTAGGCATTCCGGATTACTTTGTAACAGCCCCAGCTGAAGCTCAGGAGGGGACCAGGGACGAAGCTGAGGCAAGATGGCCACATGGTGAAGCAGAGATCATAGCAGCTCCAGCTCCAGCTCAATTGAAGATCAAGATCAAGAAGAAGACTGTGACGCCACTGGGAGCGACGTCACTTGGAGATGTTGTTCGCGCCACTGGGAATGACGCCGCTTAGACCACTCAACTAATAAGTGAGACGGCATCGTTTAGATACTTAACTTGTTTAGATGAGACGGCATCGTTTAGATACTTAACTTGTTTAGATGTTTCAAACTTGTCGCTTGTTTCTAATTTCCTGTTTGAATTTTTGTTACAACTTCCCTTTAAATCGGGGAAGAGATGATGAAAGACGGCATGTATGATGTGATATGAGAAAAAAAACCTTCTCTCTCACTAGTGAAATCTGTTCTCTCTTCTCTCAATTCTGGTTCTTCTCCCTCTTAAATTCCAGACAATTGCTAATTCCCTTCTTAAATCAAGCTGAGAATTAGAAGTAATTAGCCATGGCCGTGGTGTCTCGAGCTCGATACACTACAACTGGTATTAGAGCCTCTTAATTGGGGCATGTACTAGTCTTAGCTATAGTAAATTTTGTTTGGTGATCGTCAATATCTTGGAAGGAAATCAATTGGAGTAGCTGAAATGCCGAGATCAGTGAAGAATAATCAACTCACTGAGGTGGAAAATCATAAAGTCCAGGAAGTAATGGGAAGGAGTTTAGCAGCTTACAATGTACGCATGGCTTCTGTGGAAGCTACGATGGGGGATTTGCAGAGGAGCAACTCAGCTTTGTACCAAAGCTTCTCTGACCTTAAGCTGGAACTCATTAACTTCATGGCTCAAATGAATGCTCGAACAGAATCTAATCTGAAGACAACAACTGAGTGTGGAGAGCCTAGTCACAGGCATAATCGATTGGAGTTTAGACACCAATTGAACACTCCACCACCGTTTACAGGTAACCTACCACCTCTTAAGTTACCTAAGCTCTCATTTCCAAGGTTCAATGGTGACGACCCCAGGGGTTGGGTGCGCAAGGCTGAGCAATACTTCAAGTTATGTCCTATACATGAGGACTACAAGGTCCCTTATGCATCGGTACACTTCGATGCTCAGGCAGAACACTGGTATGTTGCATATATTAAACCAGTAGAAAATGTAGATTGGGACTCCTTTTGTGAAGGATCTATATGCTAGATTCTCAGTTCTAACTGGAGTAAGTGTGTTGGGGGAGTTCAATAAACTCCAACAAATTGGGACGGTAGATGATTACTGTAACAGATTTGAAGTATTACGAGCTCAAGTAGTGCAGGAATTTGACTATTTGGATGAGTCTTATTTTTGCATGATTTTTATTGGAGGCTTAAGGCCTGAAATCCAAAGTAGACTTGAGCAATTTGAGGTGGAAAGTCTTACCAAGGCTATACACATAGCCCGAAGAGAAGAAGTGGCAATTCAAAATTTACTAAAGGCCACAAGTCTATGCACACTGCAGTCACCACATCAAACTACATTCAAACTTCCTATAAGCCTACCTTCACCAAACCTGGACCATCTTACAAGACTACAACTCCTACAATAACTGCCAAACTAGCCACAGTCCCAACTATGCCATTAAAACCTCCAGCCCTACCTTACACCAACAGTCTCCAAAAGGCCTACTACCAACTCCTCCTAGACCTCCTCCAAAATCTAATCAATTATCCACAGAGGAACACCAAAGGAGGATGAATCAAGGACTATGCTTCAGGCGTGGAGCTAAGTTCGAGCCAGGTCACAAGAGTGTGTGCCCTATGAGATCTATAACTATGATAATAGCTGAGGACCTAGAGGAAGAAGAATCTGTTGAAATGAGAAATAATGCAAGGGAACAGCTAGAAGAGCCTAATAACTCTGAGCATTTCCACAACAGTGAGCCTGAGATCAGTGTATATGCATTAGCAGGGCATGCCTCCCACAACACCATCAGGATTCCAGTACACGTGGGCAACAAGATGTTCAATATCTTGATTGACACTGGATCAACAGACAATTTCTTGGATCCATAATCAGCTCACAAGTTAGGATGTACACTCCAGGCCACTCCCCCATTGACTGTGGCAGTTGCTAATGGAAGTAGACTACAGTCAGACACCATGTGTAAGGGGTTCAAATGGAAGATGGGGACCCAATTGTTCACTTCTGATATGAGGATCTGGCCCTTAGGGGGCTGTGATTGTGTGCTAGGCATGCATTGGTTAAGACAATTTGGTAGTGTCAACTTCAATTTTGACTCTAACCAAATTACTTTTCAACATCAAGGCCAACTTGTCATACTCACAGGAGGAGAGTTCCAGGGAACCACCATCAAAATGATTACGGCTCAGGCCATGTCTAAGCTGGTAAGGAATAATGTTGGGTCCTTATATGGTCAAGTCTATGCTGTCACTATTCCCACAATGAAGACCAGCCACCCCTGGAAATATAGGAGTTGTTAACTGAATATCAAGATGTGTTTAAAGAGCCACATGGTTTACCCCCACACAGAAGTCATGACCACCCAATCAGGCTTGAGGATGGAGCTAAACCAGTCAACCTGAGACCTTACAAAGTCTCTTATGTACAAAAGGATGAAATTGAGAGAATCATCTCAGAAATGCTGCACTCTAGTATCATCAAGCCTAGCAACTCACCATTTGCATCACCTATACTCCTTGTTAAGAAGAAAGATGGTAGTTGGAGGATGTGCATAGATTACAGGGAATTGAACAAACTGACCATCAAAGATAGGTACCCATCCCTATCATTGATGACTTGTTGGATGAGCTGCAGGGAGCTTCAGTTTTTTCTAAACTGGACCTCAGGAGTGAGTACCATCAAATTAGAGTGCTTGACAGTGACACTCACAAAACAGCATTTAGAACTCACACAGGACACTATGAGTTCTTAGTCATGCCCTTTGGCTTGACTAATGCACCAGCCACCTTCCAAAACTTGATGAATACCATATTCCAGCCATATTTGAGGAAGTTTGTATTTGTGTTTTTTGATGATATGTTGGTGTACAGTAAAGGCATGCAGGCACACCTTCACCATCTTCAGATGGTGCTACAACTACTGAGGGAACATTCCCTTTTATGCCAAGGAGAGCAAATGTACTTTTGGTCAAGGGCAAGTGGAGTATTTGGAACACATCATTAACCAGGGAGGTGTAGCAGCTGATGCAAGCAAGGTTGAGGCAATGCTCAATTGGCCAACCCCTAAATCACTCAAGGATCTAAGGGGGTTCCTTGGACTCACAGGCTATTACAGAAAGTTTGTTAAGGGCTATGGAGTGATCAGCAAGCCCCTCACTAGCTTGCTCAAGAAGGATGCCTATTACTAGAGTGGAGAAGCTCAAAGTGCATTCACTACACTCAAACAAGCAATGGCTACAACCCCAGTCCTGGCACTACCAAAGTTCACATTACTATTTAAAGTAGAAACAAATGCCTGTGATGTGGGCATTGGTGCAGTACTCATGCAGTAAAGTAGGCCCTTGGCATACATTAGCAAAGGCCTTGGAAGCAAGACCATGGCCCTCTCCACTTATGAGAACGAGTTGCTAGCCTTGGTGCATGCAGTAACCAAGTGGAGTCCCTATTTGAGCCATAGCCACTTCATTGTCAGGACTGACCACAGTAGCTTAAAGTTCTTGCTTGGACAGAGAGTAACTTCACTCCTTCAACAGAAACTCTTGTCCAAACTCCTAGGTTATGACTTTGAGGTGCATTACAAGAAAGGCACAGATATAGCTGATGCCCTATCAAGAATACCTCAATAGCCCCAAGAGGAATGCAATGCAGTTACTATAGCGACTCCCTTGTGGCAACAAGAATTGCAAGCAAGCCTTGAAAATGATGAGGAAGCTCAGAATGCCATCCAAGAGCTGATGATAGAGCCAATGGCCACTTCCTACTATTCCTATCAAGGAGGGGTCTTGAAGTTCAAGGGCAAGACATATGTGGGGAGTAATGGTTCACTCAGAGAACAAATCTTGTTAAAATTGCACACTTCAGGCATTGGAGGCCACTCAGGAATCAACAACACCCATAGAAGAGTGAGCATGTTCTTCTATTGGCCTAGGTTAAAGCAACAAGTCACACACATGGTGAGTGAGTGTGATGCTTGTCAAAGGAACAAACATGAAAATGTTCCTTACCCAAGGTTACTCCAACCTTTGGAAATTCCAGAGCAAATATGGACTCATATAACCATGGACTTTGTGGAAGGGCTTCCTAAGTCCAAAGGTCAAGACACTATACTCGTAGTTATGGATAGGCTTAGTAAGTATGCCCACTTTATCAGCCTCTCACATTTTTTCACAGCAGAGGAAGTAGCTCAAAAGTTCTTGGATAATGTGTTCAAGCTACATGGAATGCCTATTTACATCACCAGTGATAGAGATAAGGTGTTTCTCTCAGCATTTTGGTCCAAGCTCTTCAAATTGCTTGGTACTAAGCTAGCTTACAGCTCATCATATCATCCTGAGACTGATCGCTAGACTGAAAGGGTGAATAAATGCCTAGAGAACTACTTGAGGTGCATGTGCAGTGATAGGCCTTACAGCTGGGCCAGATGGTTGACCCTAGCTGAGCATTAGTATAACACTAGCCATCATGCAACCATCAATATGACCCCATTTGAGGCTGTGTATGGTTACAAGCCCAGGTCCTTTAACCTGGCCACACTAGAGACCACCAACATCACTAATCTAGATGCTTATCCCAAGGACAGAAGTAAGGTTCTAACGTTATTGAAGGATAATCTCATCTGGGCACAAGCTCGGGTGCAACAATATGCTAACTTGCATCGCACTGAGAGGGAATTTGAGGTTGGTGATTGGGTCTATCTGAGGCTGCAACCATATAAACAAACAACCTTGGCCTTGAGAAGAAACCTGAAGCTTTCTCCCAAGTTCTTTGGCCCTTATCAAATAGTACAACGAATTGAGAAGGTTGCCTACAAGCTGCAATTTCCAAACACTTCCAAGGTGCACCTCATGTTCCACGTCTTTTTACTCAAGAAGAAGGTAGGTCACAAGATCACCCCCTCTACGGACTTACCACACCTGGGAATTGAGGGGCAGTTCCTAATAGAACCAATTGCAGTCCTTGATCAAAGGATCATTAAAAGCCAGAATCAAGCTGTGGGACAGGTATTGGTCAAATGGTCCAACGCTAATTAGGGTGAAAAAACCTGGGAGGATTGGGAGGTCATTAAAAGAAGGTTCCCTAAATTCGACCCTTGGGGACAAGGGTCAATTGAAGGGGAAGGGGATGTAATAGCCCCAGCTGAACCTCATGAGGGGACCAGGGATGAAGCTGAGACAGGACGACCACATGGTGAAGCAGAGATCACAGCAGCTCCAGCTCGAGCTCAATTGAAGATCAAGATCAAGAAGAAGACTATGACACCACTGGGAGTGACGTCACTTGGAGATGATGCTCGCGCCACTAGGAACGACGCCGCTTAGACCACTCAACTAATAAGTGAGACGACATGTTTAGATACTCAACTTGTTTAGATGAGATGGCATCGTTTGGCTTGTTTCAAACTTGCCGCTTGTTTCTAATTTCCTGTTTGAATTTCTGTTGCAACTTCCCTTTAAATCGGGGAAGAGATGATGAAAGAAGGCATGTATGATGTGATATGAAAAAAAAACCTTCTCTCTCGCTAGTGAAATCTGTTCTCTCTTCTCTCAATTATGGTTCTTCTCCCTCTCAAATTCCAGACAATTGCTAATTCCCTTCTTCAATCAAGTTGAGAATTAGAAGTAATTAGCTATGGCCATGGTGTCTCGAGCTCGATACACTACATACTTTTCGGTAATCAGTAGGCCTACGGATTTCGAAACCATAAAGACCAAGTTGGTAGATGGTATCTACACGAGCCGTGAGGAGTTTAAAGCAGATGTCAGGTTGACATTATCCAATGCCATGACCTACAATACTGAGTCTAATGTCGTTCATCTAATGGCAAGGAAGTCGAGTGAGTTTTTTTATCAGATTTCAAATGCCGCTAATGTGGATGAAGACGCAACTGCTCGTGGCACCCACACGAAGTTAAGACTGAAGTTAGCCTTCCAAGGTTGTTCAAGTTGTAAGATGACAAGCCAACGCAGCAATAAATATGATGGTTGTGCCCCTATATTCTCCATCAATGGTCTTTCTATCAACCGGGATTATGCACATGTTAAATAAGTGCTTAACTTTAGAATCTTCACAACCCATAACAAATGCCATGCACATGTTAAATAAGTGTTAAACTTTAGAGTCTTGACAGGCCTTAACAAACATGATCTATTTCACTTCCTTCTTGTATAGCTTAAGTTTTGGGCATAGTTATAGGATTTCCATATTTTATAGCTTCATTTTAGCCCATAGAATTAGCTCTTCAGTGTGTATATATATATATATATATATATATATATATATAAATATATATATAGTACTGCATGTAAATGAGATACAACACAACAATTGATACCATTTTTGTCATGGTATCAGAGCTTAATATTTCCGCTTAGCCCTCTTTTCTTCTTCTTTTTTTCTCTCCTCGTCCGGCGTTCATTCTTCCCGGACCACTGTCACTCGGCTGTGTCAAA
The DNA here is from genome assembly GCA_033070095.1 of Escallonia herrerae. Classification (NCBI taxonomy): domain Eukaryota; kingdom Viridiplantae; phylum Streptophyta; class Magnoliopsida; order Escalloniales; family Escalloniaceae; genus Escallonia; species Escallonia herrerae. The sequence continues at coordinate 108,645 of JAVXUP010002480.1, read as the reverse complement.
TTCCAGCCCGTAGCCCATAGAATTGGCCTTCGCTTCATCGGACTCTCAGGTCCCGTATCCTTCTCTGCTGGTGTGCAAGCAATCCGATAACTCTCGGCAATCACTGTCGACGCATTCAATCAGACCCGCAAACAAGGAGCGGTGTGTTTCCATCTTCATCGACATGGCCAAGGACGCAGAAACCTCCAAGCCCAAGCACTTCGATCCAACTTCAGAATATTACTTGTCCAGTCAAGCAAACTCAGGTAATTCCCTTAGTAAGGATACCTTGAAAGGAGACAATTATGTTGCCTGGGAACAATCGGCTATTCTGACTCTAAAATCACACAATAAGCTTGTTTTTATTAATGGAAGAATTACAAAACCAGACCCTAAGTCTGAAGATTTTCTAGCTTGGGATATTTTTAACTCCACGTTATGTTCTTGGATTTGTAACTCACTAGATCCCCCTATCCGTGCCACTGTGTCACGACTTAATGAGGCCAAATTAATTTGGGATTCCTTGAAAACCCGATACTCAATACCCAATAGACCTAGGATCTATAAACTGTGGTCCGATGCGTCTATGACTACACAGGGAGGGGCTTCTGTCATGACCTATTACACGAAATTGCTTGGGTTGTGGGATGAATTGTTGACTTTGTCGCCTTTGGAGTCGTGTGGGTGTCCCAAAGGTACTGAAAAAATGAATTGGTATCAAGATTTACAGACCTACCAATTTCTCATGGGCCTCGATGACAAGTACGCTACTTTGCGTACTCAGATTATAAACATGGACCCGTTTCCCAACATAGACAGAGTCTATGCCATGGTCATGCAGGAAGAGTCTCACCGGGGCGTCACTGGTAGCCGTGACACTACCCCGGCGGTTGGTTTTCACACCCAAAATGGGCTGCCTACTGCACGGTCTTCTGGCCTTGTTTCAGCCACTGCAGGGGACCCAGACCGTACACCTACAGGATGGCCCCAGTGCACATTTTGTCATCGGGTGGGTCACACACAGGAGAAATGTTATCGCCGCCTTGGTATTGCTCCGCCTGGTAAGGGACGAGGGAGGGGTCGTGGATCGCCTGCAGTCGGCTCCTTATCTGGCCCACTCCAAGCCACTGCTGCCACGACACAAAACAACAGCCCTTCTCTCAGCCAGGCACAGGCCGCCGCCACTTCCGCTCTTCCGGGCCTAACACCCGAGCAGATGCAACGCCTCATCACTTTTCTGGAATCCTCTCCATCGGGTACAGACTCTCTCGTAGGTAAATCTCTGCCTACTAAACATACTTGGTTGATTGATAGTGGTGCCTCACACCATATGACGGGGAACTTGAATTTCTTTTCTAGTATTTGGGATATTCCACCTTCTCTGGTAGGCATACCGGACGGTCTTCAAACTAATGCCATCAAAGCAGGCAGTGTCTCCTTGGCAGACGACATCACTCTTCACCACGTGCTATATGTGCCAAACTTGGCTGTTAATCTTATTTCTGTCTCGTGTTTAGCTAGTGACACTAACTGCTTTGTGGCTTTCTCCCATGATATATGTGTATTGCAGGACCGCACTTCGAAGAGCCCGATTGGACTGGGTAAGATGCATCGGGGGGTGTTCGTGTTTTAGCCACTCTCTACTGCTACAGTGGCCGCCGTCTCTGAGTCTGAGTCCTACGAGCTCTGGCATCGGCGCATGGGGCATTCCTCCAGTCAGCCTCTTATTCATCTTTCTACAGTTCCAGTTGTTTCCCCTTCCCTTAAAACTATTTGTGATGTGTGTTGTCGTGCAAAGCACACTCGGACTGTTTTTCCTGATAGTATTGGTCATGTTATGGATATTTTTGGATTGATACATTGTGACATTTGGGGCCCCTATCGGGTAAGCACTATTTCTGGTGCAAAATATTTTTTGACCATTGTGAATGACTATAGTAGGGTTGTCTGGGTTTATTTAATGCATGATAAGGGTCAGACTGGTACCTTACTTCGAAACTTCTGCAATATGGTCCATACCCAATTTGGCAAACTTGTCAAAATAATTTGGAGCTATAACGGCCATGAATTTGATTCCCAGCCCATGACCCAATTCTACAATGATCACGGCATATTACACCAAACCTCTATGGTCGATACACCCAAACAAAATGAGAGGGTTGAGAGGAAACACCGTCATATTCTAGAGGTCGCCCGAGCCCTACGTTTTCAAGCCAACCTACCTATTGAGTTTTGGGGAGAATGTGTACTTACTGCTGCTCACCTCATAAACCATACTCCTTTAACCATTCTCAAACACAAAACACCTCATGAACTCCTCTTCCAAAGGGTCTCATCATATTCCCATCTTTGGGTCTTTGGCTGTCTTTGCTATGCTCACACAAAATTCGCAGACAAATTTGCCCCTAGAAGTAGATGCTGTGTTTTTCTTGGGTATCCCCTGGGCAAGAAAGGTTGGAGGGTATATGATCTTGAAACTAATCAAGTCTTCTTCTCCCGGGTTATGAAATTTGAGGAAACTGTCTTCCTATTTACCACACCTCTCGGCCCTTCTCCTACACCCACGACCACCACTTTCTGCCCAGCATGGGACTACGCCGAACATCCTATGGCATCCCCTCCAGTGATAGGGAAAGACACCACCAGCGATAGGGGAGATCTGCCACCCCCACCGGCTGCCACTCCTCCCCTGGTTTGTCGGGTATCACCGTGGGTCCTGACCCCGAGATCTCCTCTCCGGCTTCTCCATCGAGCTCTCCTACTTCTCCGTCTCCCACTCTTGGTCGTGGAAAGAGACAAAAGAAAGCTCCTTCTGTTCTCAGGGACTATGTATGTCACACTGCTCAAGTTCTTCCCCCCTGTATCTTCAACACCCACCAACGGCTCTAGCGGTCCCAGGTATCCTCTGGCTAATTTTGTATCTTGTAAGTCATTTTCTTCTGCGCACACTCAATTTTTGGATGCAGTTTCTTCTAGCTCTGAGTCACGTTCCTACAAGACTGCATCCCACGAGCAGAAATTGACGCTCTTGAAGCAAATGGTACCTGGACTATTGAAGACTTACCTCCTGGCAAGAAGCCCATTGGCTCAAAATGGGTGTACAAAATTAAATTCAACTCCGACGGGTCTATTGAGAGATACAAGGCCCGAGTTGTGGTTCGAGGGGATACTCCAGTTGAAGGACTTGACTATACCGAGACTTTTGCCCCAGTTGCCAAAATGGTGAGCGTCCTGGTATTCTTAGCAGTCGCCGTTATTAAAAATTGGAAGCTCCATCAAATGGACATAAACAATGCCTTTCTGCATGGTGATCTCCATGAAGAAGTATATATACGGTCACCTCCGGGGTTCTCTCCTTCTAGCCCAAATAAGGTTCTCCGTTTGTGCAAATCTTTCTATGGTTTACGACAGTCACCCTGCAACTGGTTTGCAAAGCTCTCCACCGCCCTACGTTCTTATGGCTTTCTTCAGTCCCCTGCCGATCACACACTTTTCACCTACTAGAAAGGGGACGTCTTTCTCTCTGTCCTTGTGTATATGGATGATTTGATACTCGCTGGGAATAACAGCATCGCCTGCTCTTCATTCAAATAGTATCTTAACGACTGCTTTAAGCTCAAAAACCTCGGGCCTCTCAAGTATTTTTTGGGCATCGAAGCAGCACGTGGATCGTGTGGCCTCTTTCTTTCTCAGCACAAATATGCACTGGATATCCTCTCTGAATCCGGTTTATCTGCGTCCAAGCCCGCTACATTCCCTATGGAACAGAACCACGGTCTTGCTCTTGATGGCGGTCCTCTCCTTTCCGACCCAGGACCATATCGGTGACTCATTGGTCACCTTGTCTACCTCACCATCACTAGGCCTGACATTTGTTATGCGGTCCATGTCTTGTCCCAGTTCATGCAGTCTTCTCGTTCCCAACATTGGGACGCCGCACTTCGTGTTTTACGGTATCTTAAAGCCGCCCCAGGCCAAGGCTTGTTTTTGCCCGCTGATAGTCCTCTTTAGATCTATGCCTTTCGTGACTCAAACTGGGCCAGCTGCCCACTCACCCGGCGTTCCATTACCGGATATTTTGTTTTCTTAAGAAATTTCCCCATTTCATGGCGTACCAAGAAACAGCCGATAGTTTCTCAATCATCTACTGAGGCAGAATACCGTTCGATGGCAGTAACCACTTGCGAGCTCACTTGGCTCAAATCCTTTCTTCTCTCTCTTGGCGTTCACCATGATCGGCCCATGAGACTCTTCTGTGACAATCAAGCGGCATTACATATTGCTTCGAACCCGGTCTTTCATGAAAGGACCAAGCACATTGAGATTGACTGTCACTACGTTAGAGAGCAGCTACTTGCCGGCAACATTAGTACCGCACATCTTCGCACAGCACATCAGGTCGCCGACATCTTCACTAAGGCACTTGGGCGTCACCAGTTTCATTATCTTTGCGACAAGTTGGGCATTCGAAATCTCCATCCTCCAACTTGAGGGGGAGTATCAATCGGGATTATATACATGTTAAATAAGTGCTTAACTTTAGAATCTTGACAGCCCATAACAAATGTCATGCAAATTTAAATAAGTGCTAAACTTTAGAGTCTTGACAGCCCATAACAAATGCCATAATCTATTTCACTTCCTTCTTGTATAGCATAAGTTTTGGGCATAGTTATAAGATTTTCATATTTTACAGCTTTATTTTAACCCATAGAATTAGCTCTTCAGTGTATATATATAGTGTTACATGTAAATGAGATACAACACAACAATTGATACCATTTTTGTCATATCAATCGGGATTATGCACATGTTAAATAAATGCTTAACTTTAGAAATCCTATGGGCTACAATCATGTTACCATCCGGCCAGTGCAAATCAGATTCTCAAGCGGATGGGACTGCAGGTGGTCTGGTTGGAGAAATGATGCGTTGCGGACCTGAACCTTCAACTATCGGTGTTCCTAACAAAGAAAGTTCTGCTCCGAAGGCCCAATGTGTTGCAAATCTGATGAATAGCTTCGGACCCAAAATCTTGAAGGCGAAACAGGCGGTCGACACGCAGTCTCATCCCGTACAAACGCAGCAGGAGAAAGAAAGAATACGTGCAGAAATCAGAGCGGCAGAAATTGCAACAAGACTGGGAAGAGGCAGAATTGAAGTCACAGCGGCAAAGTGAGAGAGAAGCTGCACGAAATAAATCGGAGAAGATGGGAAAGACAGTACAGCTGGACAATTTACAGGCCGAAAGGGACTTTCAGATTCTTCTTGGACGTTCGCCTTATGATTGGCGGCATTGTGACATTGACACGACCAACAATATAAATGATCTCAGTCAAAATTCAAAACTCAGAGCGCTTCGCAGGTAACTCGAAAGTAGTATGAGATTTCGTGGGCAATTGATCGACAGTCATTTCAACTCGAGAGAACCAAGTAAGAGAAGCAGAAAGGTGCAGAACACTACTCAAGCAGAGAATGCGTTAATACACTTCAGTCCTCAACTCTCTTGGAGATGGAAAATACAAGAAATGCACACAAGGGAACTACTACAAAAGCTGCGATTTTCAACAAATCCTCATTGCCCTTTGAGATCACTCCAATCCTCGACCAATCTCCACTGTACCTGCGTATTAAACGTTCCAAATCTCAAAGAGAAGGACAGAAGATGCAGATCAATCCAAAACAGCCCAAGAACTTTGAATAACAGCAGACGGCATATATATACAAACAACGGGAGTCATAAAAAATGGGTTGATATTAATTGGTGATAAAAAGAGAAACTTTACCTACCCGGCATCAATGAATCCCAGTCCAAAAACCGCCACAACTGATTGAGCAAGACTCCTCTTGGATATTCTCAATGGTAGCACACTGGATTGCTTTCCTTCTTGTTGGGTTGTTGAATCCTCAGAGTATCTCTTCTTCGCAAGTGTGGAGGTTACAAAGCTTCTGCCATTTTTCTTCAGAGACAGGGGAGAGAAAATGTTGGAGGAGAAGATGCCCTTTTCTGTGATCAGCATTTTCTTGTCAGACTTCTCCTATCTTCGGACATTTCATTTTTGGATGGATATCGATAGAAGGCATAGGCCACAGGGCCCAATTGCCAACAGTCATAGGTGTCGGGCTAAGCATGTCCTAAATTACACACGTATTTTTCTATCTTTAAAAATTACACTTACCTCCAAAAGTTTAGATTTATTTGAAGGTGTTAACGGCCGGTCATAAAAAGACATTTCTGCCCTCGTATATAAGTACACAGTGTCTCTTGAATTTTGGAGGAAAATCGAGACGTCTAACTCTTGAGTTACAGACTTTGAGAGAGAGGAGAGAGAGAAGTTGGTACATAGGGAAAAACAAGATCAAAATTGATCCTGTTTCTTGAAGGCTGCGAAATCGAACCCAATGGCGAAGACGACGACGACAGCCCTGAACGGTGATACTCGGGTGAAGATCGTGGACGGTTGTGCAAACACGAAGATAAGTTTTCATATCCTTTTCATCTGATCGCAATCATTTCGTCTAGTTTCTTCATTTTTTTTTAAACTGCTTTGAATGATTTTTAACAATGAAACCCTAATTTAAGTCTATGTTCTGTTTAATCATGTGCATGTTGAGTCTCTGTTGTATGTAATCATGGGCATGTTGAGTGTATGGTTATTGCATGTTTAGTATATGATTATTGCATGTCGTATGTTGTATGTAGCACTAAAAAACCTTAACTAGAGCCCTAATCGAAAGCCCTAAACCGAAAGCCCTAAATTGAAACCATAATCGAAAGCCTTAAAGTCCTAAATTGAAACCCCAATTGAAAAGTCAATTGAAACCCTAATTGACTACTTAATCAAATCAAAGCCCTAATCGACACTGAAATTGAAGCCCTAATTCAATTTCATTTTCGAAACCCAAATTGACAACTCAATTGAAACCTTAATTGACTACTTAATCAAATTGAATCCCTAATCGACATTGAAATTGAAGCCCTAATTCAATTTCGTTTTCAAAACCCTAATTGACAACTCAATTGAAACCCTAATTGACTACTTAATCAAATTAAATCCCTAATCGACACTGAAATTAAAGCTTTAATTCAATTTCATTTTTGAAACCCCAATTGACTACTTAATCAAATTAAATCCCTAACTGACTACTTAATCAAATTAAATCCCTAACTGACACTGAAATTAAAGCCCTAATTCAATTTTGTTTTTGAAAAGTCAATTGAAACCCTAATTGACTACTTAATCAATTAAATCCCTAATCGACACTGAAATTGAAGCCCTAATTCAATTTCGTTTTTGAAACCCAAATTGACAACTCAATTGAAACCCTAATTGACTACTTAATCAAATTGAATCCTTAATCGACATTGAAATTGAAGCTCTAATTCAATTTTGTTTTCAAAACCCTAATTGACAACTCAATTGAAACCCTAATTGACTACTTAATCAAATTAAATCCCTAATCGACACTGAAATTGAAGCCCTAATTCAATTTCATTTTTGAAACCTCAATTGACTACTTAATCAAATTAAATCCCTGACTGACTACTTAATCAAATTAAATCCCTAACTGACACTGAAATTGAAGCCCTAATTCAATTTTGTTTTTAAAACCCTAATTAAAAAGTCAATTGAAACCCTAATTGACTACTTAATCAATTAAATCCCTAATCGACACTGAAATTGAAGCCCTAATTCAATTTCGTTTTTGAAACCCCAATTGACAACTCAATTGAAACCCTAATTGACTACTTAATCAAATTGAATCCCTAATCAACATTGAAATTGAAGCCCTAATTCAACTTCGTTTTCGAAACCCCAACTGACAACTCAATTGAAACCCTAACTGACTATTTAATTAAATTAAATCTCTAATCGACACTTAAATTGAAGCCCTAATTTAATTTTATTTTTAAAATCTCAATTGACAACTCAATTGAAACTCTAATTGACTACTTAGTCAACTTGCCCAATTAAGAACTTAAATTAAAGCCCTAATCGACACCCAAATAAAAACCCTAATAGATAACTAATTAACATACCTAATTGACAGATTTGTTAAAGCCCTAATTAATAAATAAAATAATATTATTTCAAATTGGCAAGTTAATTACAGCCCTGTTTGACAGCTTAATTGACATCCAAGTTAACTTTCTTTCTAATTACATTACAGAAATGCATACCCTGATGGTCCATTACTGTTACACAGCCAGAGAGATTGAGAATGTAGATTCAGACATATACAATTACATGGACTTGCTAAGTGATGCAACCGAGCTATGTTAGAAAGACCTCCCCCCTAGGCTAGGTTTATGATGACATGTACTTCATGTTGACTAGAACTTATGTTAGGGGCTAAAATAAATTCTGATAAGGCTTTAGTGGACATGTTTGCACTATATGAGAACTCTAGGGATATACATGTCTACTTAGAGATCGATAGGGCTGAACCTGGGGCAGTTTGTTATCCAGAACCAAGTAGTCAAACAGCAAAAATGAGAATTGAATGAAGTAGAAGAAAGTGAAGGGGACAAGTGATGAAGAAGAAGAAAGTAAGGAGAAAATACATCTGTCCAGTGATGATTCTGAGGACTTTGATTGGCAAGGAGTAGGAGTGAGTGAGAGTGATAAAGAGTCAGGGACTAATGATGAAGACACTGAAACAGATGATGATAAGATATGTGATGACAAGTTTGTCAGAATATGATGATGATGAAACCCCCTTGTACAACAGTGATGAGAATGTAGATGTGGCAACAATAAATGTAGACATATTTATGAGTGGGAAGTTATTTCAACACAAGGAAGGGGAAAAAATTGAACTGCATCAGGGTTGATTGTTTGAAGATTTAGATCATTTTAGGGCAACTTTGAAGGACTATACCATTGAGAATGGGTTTAAACTGGTGAGCGACAAGAATATGAAAAGAAGGGTGGCTGCTTATTGTGGCAGCCCTGGATGTGCCTAGAGAATACATGCATCCAGTATCCCTGATGGCACAACATTTAACATTAAGAAGTATGGCCCTAAACACACTTGTGTAATGGCCACTACTAACAAATAAGCCAATTCCACTTGGATCTCAGAGAAGCTGTTTAAATACATTAGGGAAAATCCATACATCAGTTTGAGTGGTCTGCAAGAATTGTTGGCTGAGAAGTTTGGCGTAGAAGCCCATAGAATGCAGTTTTATAGGGCCAAAAGAAAGGCGCGCACTAGAAAAAATAGAGGGGTCTCATGCTGAGTTATACAAGAAGTTGTGGAGGTATAGGCATGAAGTGATAAGGACTAACCCTAGTAGCTTATTCAAGCTTGAAACTCAAAGGTTTAGTCCTAACTTGGATTTGCCTCACTTCCATGGGCTCTTCTTCTCATTTACAGCTCTCCGAGATGGCTTTAAACATGTTTGTAAGCCCTTTCTTGCAGTTGATGGATGTCATCTCAAGGGGCCTTTTGGAGGTGTGTTACTGTCTGCTGTGGGTCTTGATGGGAATAATGGGTTGTTCCCTGTGGCTTTTGCTGTGGTTGAGAGTAAGAACACACAAAGCTGGAGGTTTTTTCTACATCATTTATTCAGCATCATTGGGGATGGTTTTGGGGCTAAGCCATGGTTATTTATGTCTGATGGCCAAAAGGGTATTGAGAATGCCTTAGCTGAGATCATACCATAGGCAAGTCACAGGAGGTGATGTAGGCATCTCTACTGTAACTTCAAGGCTAAGTACCCTGGCATCAAGTTGAAAACATATTTTTAGGCTGCTATGAAGGCATATAATATTGATGACTTTAGCCTTGCCATAGGCTGCTATGAAGGCATATAATGAAGGACTGCTCACCGAAGCAGCTGAGTGGTTGAGTGGGCATAGGTTAGAGAGTTGGGCTAGGCACACTTTTGACCATGCTGTTAAGAATGAGCATGTAACTAGCAACATTGTTTAGTCCTTCAATAATTGGCTAGGGAACTTGAGAAGAAAATATGTGCTATCTTTGGTTGATACTATTAGAACTAGGTTGATGTCCAAGGTGCATGAAAGGTTTGAAAATGTTGCCTCTTGGGATGGTAAGGTAGCTCCCAAGATTGTGAAAAAATGTAACTAAGGCATTGCTCAGTCTAGGCATTGTAACATAGCGATGTGTGCCGGGGTACAGAATTTGAGGTGGTTGATCTTGGGAAGGTGCATATGGTTGATCTTCAAATGATAAGTTGCTGTTGTAGGGTTTGGAATATAACTGGCATACCTTGCAAGCATGCGGCAACATGCATCAATACTAGGAGAATGAAAGTATTAGATTTTGTGGATGTATGCTATAGCAGGGACACATACTTGAAGACCTATGATGGGGTCATGCACCCAGTGCATGATGAGTCCCAATGGCAGCCTGCTCCAGGGGATCCCTTACAACCTCCACCATTAAGAAGGTTGCCTGGAAGGCCAATAAAAAGAGAGGAAAATGGCTGCTGATGAACCTATTAGGGAAGGTAAGAGGTCATGCACCATAACAGCAAGGAAATTGGGCACAACAAAAGGACCTGTCAGAGGGTACCTGTGAGAGGCATTAGTAGGGGCACTGTTGCAGCTGGTGGCAGCCAAACTGGAGGCAATCAAGTGGGAGGCAGTCAAGTTAGCATGAATATGGATGTAAGTATACTAACTGTGGTTTTGATTTTGGTTTATTGTGATTTAGTTTACTTTTGACTAAATGTAGTTTTGAACAGGGAGGACCTACTGTGGGGGGGTCCTAGTCAAGGAACCATGCCTTAGCTGCTGCTAGTGTGCAGCATTTTGTGTACATACATGGTGAAGATTCATTTTGTGAAGATTCCAAAAACTATGCAGATTCTTTTTGTGAAGCTTATTAAAGAATTTGAAAATGGTGTTGATTGCTGTGACTGAAGACAAGTTTTTTAAGTTAAAGTCATAGTGGGAATAGTTTAACTGTAGGTTACAGTTAGGTTGACTACAATATTCAAATTGTAAACTTTAGGTTTTAGTCAACATTCATGCTTTTAATCATGTTTATCAACATTTGGATGATGTAAACTCTATTTGCACAATGTTAACATTTGGATGATGTTCTTATTGAGCTAATGTGTACTCAGTTTTAGTATGTTGCTCAGTTTTGAGATCTTACTTATTTGCACAGAATGTGAAGTGTGTTTGAAGCATTGGTTAGGGCAGGTTGTGCTTGTGTTTGAGTTTGAAAATTGCAGCTGGTAGAATTTGTGCATGGTTGGAGCAGGTTGTGTATTTGAACAATCATACTTTTGAGCATGTTGGTAGTTATGTTGGGGACTTGGTTTGTGTATTGTCTTGGAGATTAAATTGAGCAGGTTGTGACCTGCATTTTGTGGTTGGACCATTTGAGCAGGTTGATTGCTTGTGCTCTTTGTGCAAAGTGCACAAACCACAAACCCCTTAAGAAGGCATAGATACTCCATTTGCTTAGAAAATAGATAACCAACCTCTACATTTGCCTAGAAAATATATAACCAACATGTTCATTTCTCTAGAAAATTTCATTGCAACCATAGATACTTCATTCAAATATCATTACATGAACCCTAGAAAATTAGAGAGTATCATTTCTCTCTTAAGGCTACATTGGTTGCATTACATAACCATACACCACATTCCTCATTTGTTAGTGACAAAAACTATCATCAACATACACATCCATGAGGAAATTAAAGAGCTAATAACCAACATCTTCAACATTGCTTGACGAGACTCAATTAGCTGTAATTTTTGACTCCTTACAGCTTTATTTGCCTCAAGCAAGTGCATCCTTGATACTTTATTGGTTTCATGCCTTTTAATTTCTTCATAAACATCAGGTGAACAGATGATTGACCTTCCACTTGGCTTCAATGTTTCTCTATCAGGATTGCACCAACTAAACATGTTACATCCACCACTTGCATAAGTGAAGAACAACTTCCCCTTGCTTGGCTTCTCATTAGATTCAACAATTCTAAGACTTTCTCTCTTTCTACACCAGCAACTTATGTAGTTAAACCTTAGATCCAACCATTCCTCACTATTTCCTGACCTTGACATTTTTTGGTTAAAAGAGAAAGAATGAAATGAAGGAAGAAAGGGAGGAAGAAGGATAAAGAAATGGGTCTGCAGAAGAGAAAGAGAATGAAGAAGAAGAAGAAGAAAAACCCTAAAGGGCAAGAGGGGTTTTATTCAAGAAAGGGAGGACAGTTTGGGAATGAAAAGTCCAAAAAGTAAGGTGTCAGGGAATCTTTAAATGGAGTTAGGGTCCCCGTCAATTTTGTGGGGCTCCTTGAAATGTGGGTACAAACCTGGGGGAGCAGAGTGTAATTTTTAAAGATAGGGGGGTCTGTGTGTAGTTTAGGATAAACTTCAGGGGTGCCGTGTGTAATTTACCCTTACGATAATTAGTGGCATTTGTTAAGGCTATACATGAGTGGCTTTTTTGGAGAGATGATTGCCATGAGATATGGTGCACCGAATTGACTCAATTTTAGGGTGAAGTCATGGATTTGGTTTGTAACACGAAAGGTACTTACGGCCCAGTTTGACAGGGCTTTTTTTTCAGTTTTGGAAACTGGAAAAAATAGTTGCGTCTAGTAACCATTTCTCTTTTTTTTTCTTCAGTTTAACAAACCAGTTTTTAAATCAAGACTATTTTTGAAAACTCAAAAAATGAGTTTTGGTTTTCAGTTTTGGTTTTTTTTAGACCACCACCACCCTCCCACCATCGGCAGCCACCGCCCACCCCAGCAGCCGCCGCCGGCAGCCACCTCCGACGACCACTGTCTGCAACGGCAGCCACCAGCCACCGCTGGCCACCACCATCGTTGGCCACCGCCACGCCCCACCACCTCCATCGCAAACCACCATAAAAAAGGGCTAATTACACCTATATCCCTGAGGTTAGGGTATAATTATAGGTAAGGACAATAATTTGGACAAATTACACTTATGTCTGTTGACTAGACAAAAAATACAAATACATAACGGTTTGAAACGAAAAGACCACATTGCCCATGATTTAGAAACATAAATTTTCAAATGCCATTCAGTTATCTCTTCAAATTAGGGTTCCATTCAGTTTCAAATCAGGGTTTCATTTGTTCAAATTAGGGTTTTAAATTTTCTAAATTAGAGTTTCAAAACCCTAATTTGACAAATTAGGGGTTTCAAAGCCCTAATTTTTCAAATTACGGTTTTAGGGAAACACTAATGAATTCAATTTTAGGATTAGGTTTTAAACAGTCTTTCTTCCCCACGCCAGCGCCGACACCTCCTTCCCCACCCCATTGTTGGCCCCCTTAACAACTCATGGTAGCACCGTTTCCCCTCGTCCCCGCCTGAACGACTCACGCTAGCCCCGTTCACCCACGCCGCAGCAACAACCCAGACTCACCCTCAAATCCACGACCCACGACGGCGCCGCTGCAACAACCCAGACTCGCCCTCAAATCCATAACCCACGCCGGTGCCGCAGTCGATGTCTTCTTCCTCAGCCGGCGCTACTCACGATTGTTTTGTTTTATGTTTTTCCTGCCAATTTGCTAGGGTCTTCTTCCTTTTCAAATTAGGGATATTGTCGGAGTCATCGTGGCCCACTGGCGAGGTCCGGCCAGGACGACGATGGGAGGGCAGAGAGCATTTGCTCGAGGAAGTCGTTGTGGGACGATGTTGCGGGATCAAGGAAAGGTTGGCTTGCCATTTGCAGCTGCTGTTGGCCCAGTTCTTGAAGCTGGTTTAAGGCTGCATAGCTTAAAAATCACACGCACAAATTACAGAAAGAGAGAGAGTCAAGGGGAGTTGGAGAGAGAAAGAGAGTTCAAAAATTAGGATTTTTTTATTAAAACAAAAAAATAAGGGTTTAAATATGTACTTAGGGTAGTATTGGTATTTTAGAAATGCATAACGGATGACATCATCAAAATGTAGGATTTTATAACGGGCGAAGGACGAAAGGACACGGCTGATACCTTTTGAAACTTAGTGTCCTTGACTGTAATTATACCCTAACATCATGGACATAGGTATAATTAGTTCTACAAAAACTCAAAATAAAAAGTGGGTCATCAAACACCAACAAAAAAACTCAAAATAAAAATTGAGTTATCAAACACCCACTTGTTTTTGTAAGAAAAATAAAAATTAAACTACTTTTCATTTTTTTTTGGAAATTGAAAAAAAAAGTGTTGTCAAACAGAACCTAATTAACACAACTCGATCATTAAAAAGCGTGATGGGTACATAAGTAACACAACTCAAACCTTTTCTCACTCAGTGGCACCTTCCAAACTCTTGACCTTTGGCTTAATTTTAGAAAGGAATCATGGATTATCGTTGACAATTGTGGCAGAGTACTTAAATAATAGTAGTAGCGGTGGCATAGGGGGGTGGGTGGGTTGGGTTGTAATTAAACGAGTTGGGCATGAATGGAGAATTGACTCATTTTACTCATCTATATATGGGTTAATTGGATTATTTCATTAAACAGATTAGTTTCACCTAGGGGTGCAACTTGGGTCGACTGGATGGACCCAAAAATCATATCATGCCCAGCCCACTCTTTAAAAGTGGTGCCCATGTCCAGTCCAGACTAATAAGAAATAAAGTAGGAAAAGAAAAGTCTTTAAAGATCTCCAACATGAACGAAAAGTGGGAACCGTCGCTCAACCTATTTCAGAAAAATAAGACAAGAATATGAGTAAAACTGAAAAGAAATTGCAAGAGACATAGAAACTACACAATTACGTTTATACAAGTTGAAAGTATCTTAAACGCAACAAGTCACGTACCAATAATTATTAAGAATCACTTCTTGATGCCTAAAGAGAAAGAACTTCTATTTTCTCTGTTTTGTCTACAAAGTCCAAGAGAAGAATTTTAATTCCAATTGCAATGTAGACGGTCAAATTACTAAAAAAAAATCAATTTATGACAAAAAAGAAAGTACAAAAAAAAGAAATAGTATTCAATTAAGTTAAGATTTTAACGATCAAGATTACATAAACTTATGTGATCTACGGGTTTTAAAGACCGAAGGAAACAATATATAATAATAATAATAATTATTATAACTAGATTGACTTGTTTTCCTACAGGCTGAATGGGCTTGTAGAAACCTTTACCCATGTCCAACCCATATTCTTAACGGGTTCAAAATTTTGAGCTCACGCACTATAAAAATAAGACTATGCCTATATTTGTGCGGGATAGCACGGGTTGCCCAACCCATGTTTCACCCCTTAGTTTAACTTTCACCCTCAACAATCACACATTATCAACTGATTCCCTCACACATTGCCGCCACACCTATAACCACCACTCTCATGCTCCGGTTACCACCATAAACACAAGTACAACTACCACACTACAACTTTCACAGGAAGCACAACCATACTGAACAACTAATACTTGCCGCCACAATTGAACGTCCATCATACCCACAATCAGCACAACTACAACCACAATCACCAGATCTAAGCGAATATGGCAATAGAGCGGTAAAGATGGAGAGGCAACATAGCCGACAGGATGTGGTAATGGCGACATCGACGGAGATGGCGAGTGGTTATGAGAGGCTATTGCCACTCCAATCTTAGCTAATAGAGATCCAACGTTCAGTGTCGTTGCGATGGTAGCGGCAATTGTAACAAATTGCGTCGACGACAGTTAACGAGCAATGACGGCGATGAACTGGCAATGACGGTGACGGCGGCATACTTTTACGTCGTAACTTGTGAGAGAGAAAATTGGATAATTTTAGGTTATGCACACTTTATGACATAAAAAAGTCGGCTATATTACATACGGTCAAATGAGCACCCATTTACAATGCACTTAAAACTAGCGGGTTATTGAGTTTTAAAACGAGTGACCAATTAAGACTTAATTATTTAAAAAAGTAAGATTTAAGCGAATTTTAAATGGATGAATTTATAAACTGATAAAATAGATTTTAGTTTTAATTGCCACCTCTAGACAGCAGTAAACGTCAACTTAAATAACAGTACTTACACAACTCAAAACATATTCCACCCATTTCCCACCTTCCCCCTTTCTCCTACAATAACCCACTTCACTCTCCCCAAAGCCCTTACAATGGCACGAAACGGCACCCCGCACCCCCAACCCCTCCAAATCCACAGACTCCCCCAGTCTAAATACATCGACGCCCTCCGCTGGCTGCCCCCTATCTCCCCATTCGACCGCCACGTCGTCTTGGCCGCCTTTAACTCCGATACCGATGCCTCCTCCGTCGAAATCCACTCCATAAACCCCAAAACCCCATTTGAAACCCTTACCCACCACTTCTCCTGGACCTCCCCGCACAGAATCTCCTCCCTCAAGGTCTCCCAAACCCCACAAAAGCCCGTGATCGCCGCCTCATCCTTCTCTGGCTCGCTCCACGTGCTGTTCGCCGATTCGCTCAACACCACGATAGACTCGGAGGTCTCTTTGCCCGAAAATGCGTTGCACGCGGGACCCATCTCGGGGATTGACTTGAACGAAAGTGGGTCGGAGTGTGTTACAGTTGGGATGGATGGGAGGGTGAATGTGGTGAACATTGGCGGTTCGGGGGTGAGTTATCAGAAAGTTTTTGATAGCAACGGGCTGGCCTCGTATACTGCCGCAAAGTGGGCGTCGCCAGCGGAGTTTGCCACGGGCGGGCCGGGGTTTGGCGTGCAGTGGTGGGATCAGAGGAAGTGCGGAGGACCTGCAGCTCAGTTTAAGGGGAATTGGTTAGTGAACAGCCTTTATTTCTTGAACTGTTACTGTTTCGACTGTTTCATGCTTTAGCATTGGTGTCAAATGTGATTTGGTGGATTTTACGCAGTCATGTGTTTGCTAATGTTGAAGAGTGCTGAGTGGAATAATGCTAATACTTTCAAAACTTTGTTTTGTTAACTCTAATTTGACTGCCTTCTTATGCTTGATCAATGCTTTTTGAAGCATTATTTTGGACGAAATTAATGGAAAATCAGTGATCAGTTTGCACATATAAATGTAATTCTAGGAGAGAGAAGCAGGGGGGTGGGAGGCAGGTTTGCCACCCCCAACAACAGATACTCTGTGATGAAAACAATTTAATGCTTTTTTAATATTTAGCAACGCCAATCGGATGTAAACACAGAGCGGCACTAACATCATCTCTTACTGGTACCCTGCTGCATGTGCTCTGCCTACAAAACAAAAGATTGCTGATGCAAAGCATTGAAAAATTATTGTTCAAGGGAAGCATGAGCCCTTATATTTTAAAAAATGTGCGTCCATTTACGGAATCCTCAAGTAAGGGATTTGTTAAGCCTAAGATGATTGGATCTATTTACTTCTGTTGGTGATTCCTTTCAAGTTTGGGATCAGGAGAAGAGAATGCGGCTATTATGTTATATGGAGATAACAAATTCTAGCCAGCTCAATGCTGTCTTGTTCAATTGTTAAACGTGCTCTTCTCATTTATTATGCTATTGATCACTTCCTCATCAATCTCTCCCTCCCTGTGCATTATTGATTTTTAAGATACCTAAAGTTACCTTGCTTAGTTACTTGTTGACCACCATATGTACTCCCTTACTGAACTCCTAGGTTCGCTAAAATTGCTTGCCAAGTACACCGTCTTGGTCCTGCCTAACCTAAAGGCCTTTCAATGGGAAATATGCTTCTCCATAACTCTTATCTTGAAGTTTAGATTAGCAAAAGCGTATTCCATCCGATCTCATTATGAATATTCTTGGTAAGCTCGTCCTTGATCAAAGTACAAAGATATGGGCTTAAAGCTGACTCTTGGTGAAGTCTATTTGTAATAGAGAGCTGTTAGTCATTCCATCGGTTATTCTCACACTGGTAGTAGTTACCTTGTACATATCCTTACTATATGTTATGAAAAATTGAAGTACAAAGCAAATAGAGATTGTAATTGGAGTCTTTCCATTTGTGAGAACATCAATAAACTTGGTAGGCACTCGGTTTCCTTCTCTAGAGTCCGCTACATAACTTCCCTTGGGACCTTATCTTATGCTTTTTCCAGATATATAAAGACCATGCAAAGATCGTTTCTAAACCAAATTGTTTTTAGATATTTTACTCTTTCTTCTTGGTCTATGTTCAATAACCCTCTCCAAAGTTTCGTAGCGTGATTCATGAGCTTGATCCCTCTATAGTTGTTGCAACTTTGTTTATCTCCTATAATCTGATATATAGTTGTGAAAGTCGGCATTTTCTTAGAATTTAAGATCGTGTTAAACAACTTATTCCCAAGAATCTATTCCTATATCACCGAAGCTTCTCCGAACCTCAACAGATGTATTGTCTCGCCTAACTCATTGCTTCCTTCACCTAAAATGCTCTAGTTTGACTAACAAAACCTCCGATGGTATCCTCAAGTGAGTCGCCAAGTTTTTCTAATTTTTACTATTGCTCAAATCCTAACAAATCTTGGTTGAACTCATGTCACTTAAGGTTCTAGCCAAATGTGTAGATGATTGCAAGATTATTTTCTCATGAATACCTACAGAAATTATGGACTATGGTTGGGTGCAGCCCCTCTACTCCTATTGGGGGCAGGCTGGGCAGTAAAGAACTATAGATTGAAGCTTCTCTAGTTATTTGGAAAACAAGATAGTCTGTCCAAGGGCCTGAAATACAGGCATATTGAGATTAGGCTGGAACCTTGTTGGGGTTAGTGGTGACCAATCAAACAGGGTGCTCGCTTGCTTAAGCCGGTAAAATTGCACACTGAGCTTGTACTTTTACTGGGTTTGGAACAAACTGGAGGGAATAAGAGCAAAGTAGTTGGTTGAGTACTGGAGGCATTATTGAAGATGTTATTGTAGACAAAAGCATCCATATTGGTGAAACCATGAAATACAGAAAGTGAGGATTATTAATTCCGAGTCGTACTAATAGGAAGTGATACCTCTGTGCCTTTTTGGTCTCTGTGGAGGGAACCAAACACCAGGGGCCTTTCAGGTGGTAGAGCTTCCGTTGGCTAAAATGAAGTCCCTGGTATTGAGCACTTTGTTATTGTGGTCGGAGCAGGAGTATGTAGGTTCTTTAAGTCTTTTATGGTTGGTTAGTTGTGTAATCTTCCTGTACATTGTTGCACCCCTTTAGGCTCGTCCTGTTTTTTCTTTTTCCGGCAATATTGCTATATATAGCAATATAAGGGAGAACTGATATATGAAGGCACTGCCTTGTTAAATGTATGTGCTTTGTACTTGTTTTGGGACTTCAAACAGAAGACAAGGGCAAGCAGTTCTTGGTGTTGTAGACTTGTAATTGTTCATAACGCTGTCTTCACTTGGGTGCTCTTCACGTGAACTTCATTGCTTTAGATGGTTTAAAATTAGGCTCCACTTATGAAGACAGGTTACATAAGGTCCTGTGTTATAACCAGCATTTAGCTGTATCCTGTGATGAATGGGGCCAACGTACCAGCACGGGGTGCAGATTGGGTGTGGCTGTGTGCGCACTAGGTACATGTCCAACATTATTTAGCATCTCAAATGATTTTCCAAATTTCGGGTGCTGCTGGGACACGCACTGGGTACTTCAAGGATCAAAAAAGAATTTCGAAAGAGAACGAAACTAGGGTATCTTTGGTGTGGTGGGGTGGGGGGGTGGGGTTAGAGAGAGAGACAGAGAGATTAAAGAGAAACAGGAGAAACAGAAGTAGCCACCAGATACAGTAGGCAGCAGCGGCGACCGGAGACGGACGATCGGAGCAGACGACATGAAAGAATGTCGGAGGCGAGCCCGTAGGTTGATCCGGCAGTAGCAGCGGCATCCAAGAAGAAGAGGGGTCACTCGGAGATATGCAACTGCTGAAGTTACTTCTGTTGTTCTTTAACCCATAACCACATGTTTGAATGCATGCAACCTTATCTTTTCACAACTTTCTAGTATTTTATTAAGGTACCCCATATTAATTAGTATATCTAAAATAGCCCCGTTACTTCATGGAAATAAGAGTAACACCACATCTCATACAAACTTTTACTAAAGTCAGCTGTACAATTTTTAATGATTCCAAAACAGGTCAGCTATACAATTTTGAATGATCCCAAAAAAGCCCATTAATTCAACAAACTCCATGCTAATTTGATTGGAAAGACAAGATAGTTGTTTTTTTTTCCCTTCCATCTATACCTTATAAAAATACATATAATTAGCCGTATCCCTGCCGCACCCGTATACTACGTTTTAGAAAATGACGTATGTGCACCTGCACCAGAATCTGTGCTTCCTAGGCTAGGCTGTATGTATGAAGAGAGCCAATACATAAAAGTGTCTTAATAGGCAGCTCGTTCTTGGAATGTCATTCTCTCATCAATGTTGTTACCATTCATTTCGAGCAGTGAAACACACAAGGCAGATGTCAACACCTTAGTTGCAGGAAACTCCTAATAAGGTGACGTTTCTATCTCGGAAACTCGCTTTTGCGATCCCAAGTTAGGAGCTCCACGGGATCTCGTCCCAAGCTAATATGGGAACTCGATCCCGTTAGTTGGATAGAGATGCATGGAACAAGTGAGAGAATACCTGAAAATCAAGCCCTTTTCAACTCAATTCCTTGTTTCTCTCCTCCTTCAAGTCCTTAAAGCCTCCTTGTCTGTTGTTGCTGGCTATGTAAACTATACTAAACAAATGATAATACTCTTTACTCATTTATTTATTCAAGCCGCTCCCAACCTTAGATTCTTCTTGGTGCTTACGCTTCCCCGCCCCCGTTTCCGCTCCCGCCCCCGTCCCCGCCCCCGCTTTGT
Source organism: Escallonia herrerae (assembly GCA_033070095.1). Lineage (NCBI taxonomy): Eukaryota > Viridiplantae > Streptophyta > Magnoliopsida > Escalloniales > Escalloniaceae > Escallonia > Escallonia herrerae. Next base: position 87,905 of record JAVXUP010002480.1, on the reverse strand, counting down.
GCAACTAAGGTCAATACTGCTTATTATGATTTCATTACCTTGATACACAGTGTGATGAAAATGGTGTACTGATAGCTATGAAAGGGGGTGGGAAATGGTAAATTACAAAGTTCCATGTCTCATATCTTAAGATTCCTCCTACCATGCCGACACTGATTGAAGAGTGAATTCGCCAGAATTCCCACACCTTGGATTGCCCAGTGGCGGGTGAAATGAACATCATGCCATTAGACGGCCAAATTACTCAGCATTTGAGTATTCCATGTGGCTGGGTTTCATGTCTTGGGAATTATGGTTGGTTTGTCCTCAAACTATGCTTTTGGAAGACGTCATTACTATGCTTTTGGACAGACGTCATTACTCTTCATTCTCATAATTCTTCTTATGCTATGAGCAGATATAGTTACTTTTCATATTTTGACTATTACTTTTGCAATACTGCTGTCCTAATTAGTTGGGCCCAGATAACCTATTCTCTTACTGTTTTTGGTCATATTCTCAGTTAATGTTGCAGGGCTCAGAAGACTTCTGGCATTTTGCACTCCATTGATATTCATCCATCACGAAAGCACACATGTCTGGTAAGATGGCTGATTTAAAATCCTCTTTTGATTGTGGTAAAGTAGGAAAGATGGTGTATATCAACAATGTGTGGCATTTATGCCTGATAGCAATAGGAGAAGAGCTCTAAACACAGTCCTGAAATTTTTTAATCCTTCTAGAGAAACACACACGCACACACAGGTACTCCATACTTTAGAGTTTTAAAGAAGATGATCGCAAGAACATTGGCAAAGGGAGTTTGATGGCTGTGGGTATAGGTGGAGAGTGAGGCATGATATAGGTGGATGGCGGCAGCCTTCTTCGGTGTTGATAGTGGTGGTGGCAAGGTTCTTTTGGTACCTATGTTTTGTATGTATATATGTGACGGGACTGCTTGGATGATGATTGAAAACTAATATATATATATATATATATATATACACGGGGTAGAGTAGTACTCTCTTCTTTTTCCCATCCAAATTGATTTATTTAAGGGGTGAACTTGTGTTGAAGAGGAAGGTGTCTATATTTAAAAGAGTTGAGGACGTGCTTATGTAAGTTGCCTAATTTAAGTTACGAATTCATCGTGTATTGGACATCATATAACATTCGTGTCAGTGAGTCCAATTTCAATTGATCAAGTCTTTGGCCTTTTTGCTTCATTGTATGACATGTCATATCCTTTTGGCGAAAACCTGTGTTCACTAATAAATTAAACTATTTGACCAAGTGATTTGATTTCATACTGTCTTGGGATGAGCATTGTTGGCCAGGTTGGAGCTCCGCCCGCCAAGTTGTGGCTTGAACCAAAGGTTGATTTCTAGCTCACCGAACACATATGAACTCAAATTTGAGAATGGAGCAACCTGCAACATCTTTTACGGGACATTTGATGTATAACTATGACTTCTTACAGTTGTGTTCATGGCATGTTTTCTACTTTCTACCAAAATAAAGGGATGTCACAAAAGATTTTATTCATCTTGATAAAGCTCCGATCTATATGCTCAGTATTTCAAAATTCAAACACAAGAAAAAATGCTATGATTTGATATAAGTAGTTCAAAATTCAAATGCCTAAAAATGGCCGGGACCCATTCACATTCAACCAGGCATAAATTAAAACTCGAAAAAAAAATCTAAAACCCTAAGAGTAACACAATCCCTTGGGTCATAAAATTGGATCACCCTTATAAGTAATAGAATATATGTGCTGCCGCGATGGTAGAAACTTGGTAAAAGCTTTCTCCTTTTTTTCAATGTCGTTAGCATCTCTTTTCTCCTTCACAATTATACGGTGATTGACGGACATGATAGAGTATTCACATTCTCGTGTCTTGTTAGAGGATTTCATTCGTTTGTTCATTGTCATAGAGGATTCCTGGATGAGGTTAGGAGGTTTCTCGGGTTTATACAGGTCCATGGCGTAAATGGCAAAACCATATAGGTTATGCCACCGAAGGTTTTTATATCTGTGCCCCACTTTTTTGTTGCACATCTGATTCTGGAAGATGCAATCTCAGAGAGTAAAGTCATGGAGCTTAGCGAGGAAAAGGTTAAGGTTTAGTTTGACAAGTATAATGTCTATTCTCATGGGTATACGAGCAATGATGAAATTCTAGACCAACTTTAACTTCATATTGACCTATGATTGACGTGGAAGCTAAGAGATGTAGAGCATGCATATACTCCCAACAGGAATTTGCCTCTTCAACAAATGGACTACAGGGCCCACCATCTTAGATAGATTTCGTCACTGGTCATATGGCCATGACACCTTATTATGCCTTTTCACACCCTCATTTGTCGCTTTTTTTTAGCGACAAAATGAAGGTGTGGAAAAGCATATAGGGTGTAGAAATACACGTTCCCTAAACATTTTACTTATCAAAGTAACTACCTTTTCGTCACAGGGCTCCATAGGTTTACTTTATGAAATCTGATCCTATACAATCTGATTTATGGCAAAAAATGTCTAAAAATCCTCGTTCACATGATGCATATGGTTTTGCGGTTTACACTATGGATTTTCGGTAGCATGATGTATATGATTTTGCCATTTACGTCATGGGTCTATTCAACTCTGAGAAACCTCCTAATCTTGTCAGTTAATCCTCTATGACATCTTTCAATAGCCATATCATTCTCAATTTCTAAAGGAGCGGAGAGAAGCAAAGAGGCTTTGAAAGATAGAGGCAAAAGCTTTTACGAAGTCTTTGTTGTTGCGACAGCTTTCATCATTTAAAAGGGTGACCAAAAACAAATCTAACGGACCGGATTCCAAAGGGAGTGCGTTGTTGCTAGGGTGTTAGTCTTCTTTTTTTAGTTAGTTCTTAGATTTTCGTCTTTATGGCTTGTTCAAGTTAAATGGATTACGATACTTGATTTTTGCAGTACTTATCAAATAATTGTATATTTATGGTATTGGAATATTAGAATATTAGCTCATAAATTAGAGCTTAATTATGAGGAGTGAAATGCCTTAGCGGAGGAAAATCACTTTGGTACCTATATGTATAAGGAGGTAGCAACTGGTATAGAGGGTTCAAGGGCATGAGTCACACCTTGAAGCTTTGGGAGAGGGTCAGAGAACATATCAAAAGAATGGAGACTAAAGTTCCGGGAATAAATTGGGTTTCCTGCCCGCCAAATCCAGTATGGAAGGTACTTTCTTAAATAGGCTATTGGTCAGGAGATTTAGAGAATAGAGGAAGGATGTTCACATGGTTTTATAGACTTGCAAAGCACATATGATTAGGTACTAAGGAAAGTTATGTGGTCGGCTTAGAAGGATGTGTATGACGGAGCAACTAGTGGTGTGAGAGTAACTGATGGAATTACTAGTGAGTTCCAAATGCCAATATCTCTTTACTTTTGTAATGGAAGAGCTTACAATGAATAATCAAAATGAGGACCCATGTTGTTTGCAGATAATGTAGTCTTAGGCCACGTTTGACGCATCTTTTTTTTCCAGTTTTGGAAACTGGAAAAAAAAAGTGCGTTTGGTAACCATTTTCTTTTTCCTTCTCCAATTTAAAAACCAGTTTTTAAACTGTAGAGTAAAAAAAAAACTCCAGAAACTGTTTTTTTTTCACTTTTGGTTTTTCTTTTTGGAGACCACCACCAACACCCTCCCACCGCCGGCAGCCGCCGCCGGCCACCACTGCCGGCCGCCGACAGCCACCTCCGGCGGCCGGCGACCACCGCCGGCTACTGCCTGTAGCCACCTCCGGCCGCCGGCAGCCACCGGCTACTGTCGGCGCCACCTCCGGCAGCCGACGACCACCGGCGACTGTCGGCAGCCGGCGCCGGCTGCCACCGCCGGCCACCACCACCGTCGACGACCGCCACGCCCCACCACCGCGACGCACCACCACCACCACCGCCACCGCAAACCACCCAAAAAAAAAAGTCAAAATAAAAAGGGTTACCAAATACCAAAAAAAAAAACTCAAAAAAAAAAAAAGTTATCAAACACCCACTTGTTTTTGTAAAAAATTTAAAAACTGAAAACCAAATTTTTTTTTTTGTCAAACGAACCCTTAGTCTATACTTATCAAAAAGGGATATAGTCTTAGTCTATGAGACAGGAGAAGGACTAAATATTAAGCTTGAGTTAAATACACAATTTTCACATCAAGATAAGTATCACGAATTGAATGGCTAAAATTTTGTATCGCATATTACATGAAATCATGCATCGTGAGATACGAAGAATTTTAACACATTGGAAGATATATGGTCGGTTAGAATCATTTCACATAGTTGTAGACAAAACACTGGTAATACTAATACTTACTAATACAAAAGAGCATTCACTACCAAACTAAAATAGGAGATTAGGAAAAGCAAAATTTTGTATTACATAGTTAATGGAGAGCTCCACTGTCCATCCCCTACATAAAATAGGTAGACGAAAAAAAAGTTACAAGTTTATCTCTATTTTCCATTACCCATGTAAAATACTTAGAAAGAAAAGAATAAGTTGCAAATATATAGATGAGAAAAGAGCAGATTGAGCAAATAAAGAGAAAAGGATGGGTCAATTACACCAAGCCTGCATGAAGTTTGAGCTTATAACACTCACCTACATGACATTGGGAAATCACACTTGAACTCGAGTGGTCTGATGTTTCCTTGCAACCTAGGTCATCATGGTTATAATTTAATACGATCCACCTCAAAATGCCCTTGTGTCGTTATTAGAACTTTTATCTTGCTCCGAATAAGGCACCGAGTTTGCTCGATTTAGCAAAAACACCTACTTTGCTCGACGAATTGTATGGCACCACCATCACCATTACTTTTTTTCAGCCCCCTTCCACCCCCCCCCCCCCCCCCCCTCTCTTCCCTCTTCAAATATCGAACGCTAACCCCCACCCACCACTTTCATCACACTCTCAAACCATCCACTGCCACACCGCCATGAAAAGCAAGGTTACCTCTTACAAGATATGCACTCCAAGATCTCTCTCTCTCTCTCAAATCTGCTGTTTTTATCTGGTTGATTGACTACTAACCTAGCGCCACCATCTCCATCAGAGAGACAAAGACCACCACCTGCTCTGCCAGGACCCACATACCGATCAAGAAGCCTCCCCCTTGTAAAACAAACATCAAATTTAGAAACCTATAAACTACTGCCAATATTGAGACGCTACTCAACGGTGGGGGGGGGGGGCAACCACCACCACTAGCTGGGAGAACATAGGCTCCAAGTCCCAATGCTGGCCGCGCGTCTGCTTAGGTGACATTAGCCAGCCACACGATTAAAACTTCAATAGACATACAAAGTAGTGGAAGTAAATAGGGGTTTGTGGTCGTGTCTTCACTGACGGATTTCTAAAGATGGCCGAAGGTGATGGATGGTGTCCCCTTGGTGGTTTTATAGGGATGAGAACAACGGGGATAGACAATTATTGGAGAGAAACACAGAGGTGACTCGGATGAGGCCGATGAGGAACGAAGAGGAAAACTGAAAGGGTAATCGTGTCCTATTGAATTTATTGTTGGTGATAAGAAGGTTGGTGTAATTTATGTTACCTTGTGTAGTTTACAGTAATGACTTCATGCCAGGGTGAGTCTAACAAACCCAATAAAGGATTTTGTCTAACTTCTGAAGGAGGAGAACTACGAATCAAGCTTTCGAAGACGAAGAGTACCAGAATACGAAATCTACCAATGTCTCCCTGTTTCGTCAAACTTCAAAAGAAGTAAAGCTCGAGATCCTTCATTGATGGTTAAAGGAGAAGCGGCTCGTAAGCAAGAAGAAAGCCCTAGAGCCTTGTTTGGATGTCTTGCAATCTTTCTTTGAGAGGAAAAGTCTAAAAGGAGTCTTAATGGTCTTCTTCTCAAAGCTAAGTCTGATAAATCCGACCCAGATTTGGACTATCTTGTGGTGTAACTTATCGTCTGTATCGAGCGATAAGTTACAATGCTCTGATATAAAATTGATACAGGATGGCATGGGAATGACATGAGTATTAGTCCAATACGCAAGCAATATCTTACCGTTTTATTGGTGTACCATCTTGCATAGTATGATACATATCGCTATAATACAATGCTAACAATCACGGTTACGGAGAAGTACTTTAGATCCTAAGACTTTAGGTTAAGCAGGACTAAGAAGAAGTACTTTGAATGCAGTTTTACTAAAATAAGGAGGATGTCTTTGGAGGAGGTATAGTTTGTGAACAAGTACGTAGAAAGATTTGTTTAGGTAACGCATAGAGAGGGAGAGATTGACGAGGATTTTAAGGTAAGAGCGGGTGGGCTAAAGTGGATGTCCCGCAACCAGGGTCTTATGTGATTTCATACTCGCCTTTTAAGTTGAAGGGGAATTTTTATAAGACGGCCGTGAGAGCACTAGTTTTGTATGGTTCAGTATGTTGGGTAACTTAGAAACATCACACACACAAGATGAGTGGCTGAAATGCAAATGCTTAGGTGGATGTGCGGCCACAAGGAGGGATAGAACAAGAAATTAAAATATCCGCAGCCAAGTGGGGGTGACACAAATTGAGGGAAAGATGAGGGAACATCAGTTAACATTCTTTGCTATGTTCTATGTAGGCCTTTAGATGCCCTTATAAATTGATATGGTTTGGCCAAGTTGATAGTGTTGGACGAGGTAGGGGTAGATCGCGAATAACTTGGGTAGAAGCTGTGTGAAAAGATTTAATCACTAGAAATTTATTAGCGAACACCTGGTTCATTAGGAGGGGAATTGTGATAAACTGATTCATGTTGCCGACTCCAACTAGTTTCGTATAAAGACTTGGATGAAGATTATGATAAGTAATATCATTTGAGCATCCCCTTTTTTTGGTAGAAACAGTAGAAACGTAAGCCTTCAAACGGCTCTAAGAAATCAAGTCATGCAGCGAAAGGCACTTGGTGTATTTGGAAAACGATCTTCAAAGTCCAAAGGTGCTTGCAGAACCGTTAATAATCAAATTCTAAGATTGATATAGAGCCAAAAGTACCAGATTTTTTTTAGTAAATCCAATGCCTTTGATTTTCGGAAGTCCAATGCCTCTTTTTACAGACATGAATTTCAACATATATACACACACACATATATAAGCGCGCAGAGAGAGAGAGAGAGAGAGAGAGAGAGAGAGAGAGAGAGAGAGAGAGAGAGAGATAGAGATAGAGAGATCTCAGGTGATAAGATTAATTCAAATAGGTTGATGGCGGCTCTCTCTCCCTTTCGCATCTACCATATAGATACATATCTTATATTTGTTGCATGTGTATGCATATGTATGTATGTATGACTCCATGAGCTTGTATTTGATATATGGATTTTTACAGTAAATCCAATTTCACGAAGGACATCAAACTCCAACAATGCCAATGATAGAACCTCGGGCTTGTGAGATAGATCGAGTGAGCGAAATAACTAGGAAAGATGGAGGGAGGTGACGTGCCAAACATACCCGCCAGAGTGGGGTTTAGTGCCACAAAATGTTTATTCGGGGTGTATGCAAACAAGACCAACATGTACTTCCTCCAAACAATTCTGCATCTAGCTATTTTCAACTTAAACGTGCCTTCTGATCTTGCTGGAAAAAGTAGGATTTTGCTGAAGTAAAATAGAGCTAAAGTTTCATTGTCAATCCAAATTTTTTTCTTTTTCTTTTTTCTTTTTTCTTTTTTGCGTCATTTGATTTTTGGTTATATGCAATCTAAAATATCAAGCTTGTTCAATCTTTGTGCTGGCTATCTAGTTTTCTTGTTTTTGAAGGCAGGGGGTTCTAGTGGTTCTGTATTTGCATGGGACCTTCGGTGGCAACAACAGCCGATAATTCTTTCTGGGGTTGGGATGGGTGAGACACCAGCCCAATCGCTATCTGAAAGCGAGGTTTGGGAGGTCCAATATGACACTTTTACACGTGCTGCAAACCTTGCCAGCATCTCATCTGCGCGGGTCTTACCGGCTATGATATGCTCGGAAGATGGCATCCTTGCAGTTGTGGAGCAAGGTAGGGGCTGTTTGTGAATTTGTTCTTCTATTTGTTGAGGCTTTTGGGTTTTGTGCAAATAAGAGTAGTACTTCTGAGTTATATGTTGGCTGATTCTAAATTTGTCACTCAATTCCTAGGGGAAGAAGCTTTTGAGCTCCTGGCCGAACCCTGTGCCATTAACAGCTTTGACATCGATAAGCAAAACCCCTCGGTATGTGCATAATAATGGTATTTATGGTGGCTTTTGGAGACTTCTGGTCTCGCATACTCTCTTGTCGTTTCCTTGACTGGGAGCGTGTTTTGCAATTTGCAGGATGTGATTTGTAGTCTGGAATGGGAGTCCATAGCTGTCTTGTCAAGGGCCTAGTGCCTGAAGATGGTACTGACAAATTTGAGTTGTACTTGAGGACCCACTTTTTTCTGTCAAGAGAGGGAGCACTTCTGAGTTACTTGAATGCATCCTTAGGACTGTCGTTAACGCAATTGTAGCGCTATGGCTGTGATGATATGTAACCCAGAATGATTGATTGGGTGGAGAGAAGGGAAATATACTTGCTTGCAGAAGTTGGTGCCGGTGTAGTGAAATCTTGACTCAACATAAGATCGATTGTGAAGTGGTCAAAACCCTCTTCCTTGTATCTTGGTACATCAGAATTTCTCTTCCACCTTCATCAGATTTCTGTCTCCTAGTCTGCGAGCCAGCTCTTATTCATAATTTTGGTACTGGTTTGAGATGTAAAGTAGGAGGTAGAGAGAAGTCCCGTACCGTTCACATATAATGCATGAATTCGAAAGTATATGTAGTCCCGGATTTGGGGTGTATCATGTATGTATGTAGTCGCGAAAACTATAGTATAAACTTGCAATAAGTAAGGGTAATTCTTTGATGCCTTTACCGATTAAGCTGGTCTGCCAAATGCTATAATGTTGGAGCAGTGTATGATGCAGTTGTTACAATCTTATGCAACGGTATTTGCTTCCGACACCGAGTCTACCCTTTGTTAATATGGATAACGATGGCTGAGAGCCATAAAGTGGGACGGAGTTTCAACTTAAGAACACCTCATTTCCCCTCCTCTTATCTCTATGTAAAACTACCTTCTTCCTTATTGCTAAAAGTTGTGTTAGTGACAATATATATCTCAGCCACAATGCGGTTATGGACAGGTGACATGGAAATAAACACTATTTTTTCAAGGAGTAATCCCATGTATGCTCTATTTTCAAGGAGACAGGAAAGAAGTTAAGTTATATGAAGCTCATAATGGATACCGAATTTGACATGCACATACATATATGGATGGCAGCTCATCGAGTAGGCATCACAATATGAAATTAATAAACAAACAAGCTAATTGAAAATAACATAACATTAAAATTTAAGTCAACAAGTTGGCCTTGCAACAAACGAGATAAGCGATAGAATTCCTAGGTCTTTCTTTCCTTTTGTTTTTTTTTTTTAATTTATTGAAAACTAGATAAGGTTGTCACATGCCACTCTTATCCAAATAGAAGCACAAGCCAACACCTTGTCATCTGCCATCTGCCATCTGCCATCTGCCCACTGCCAGCACAAGAATATGTCTCCAAAACTGGTCAACCCAAGGACACGTGTCCCAAGGCGACCATGCTCATGCTCCACTGAATGCAGCACCTTAATCTTTAGCAAATTCACATGCTTTCACAACCAGCACTTGACCACCTCATTTCGTCGACCACTTAAAACAATGTAGGAGATTCTCACCACCAGTAATCCACCACCCCGTTGTTAACCAACACGAGATCTAATAGCCACCGGAATCACCTTGAACAGTATCGTCGAATATGCCATTCCCCCCCAACCCCTGTCGATAGAAACCCAACAAAGCCACCACCAGTGCAACGAAAACCCTCCAACAACACCATACTTCTTGTCACCACCGTACTAGTTCATACCGGACACCAACAGTAACCTGCGATAAACCACCGCACTCTGTCCATCCGCCCCACCAACCATAATCCAACACCATAACAGCCACAACATCACCCACTATCACAAAAGTGAAACTCAACGAATCTTTCTAGATCAAGGGGGGGAGGACGAAGTTTTTTTTTTTGGGTGGGGGGGGGGGGGAGGAAAGACCTTGAAACTAGACTCACCAAAATCTTCTCCAACCCACGGCACCACCAATCCTGCTACCCAGAGGGAAATTTCACAAACCACCCACAACTAGATCACTGACCACCCAACAACTTTGGACAGCCTTGCCTTTCAAAACCAAACCCTCAAACTCCAGCGCCCATCTTAAAGCTCAGCCTATATCCGCCACCAGTAGATCCACCACGATCATTGAAGACCAGCCACTAAAATTTAGCCACAACAGCGTGGTGGTGGGGTGGCAAAAAAGGGATTTTAGATCTTCTGTTCTAGAGAGAAGTGGGAGAGAATTAGAGAGAGAGAGAGAGATTGTTTTCAATGGGCAAGGCAAAGTCAAATCCATCCTATAAGTTTGCATATGTTATCACTTTGTCATTTCTCTTTTTTCAATAGCTACTGAGTCCTTCAAGAAAAAAATGATGTTCTACATGACCTTCCCTCCACTTTTATAAACGAAAAAACATTAAAGGGGTCTCACTTAAGTTATTTCAAGGGTAAAATCTTGAAGTTATTGATTGCAAGAAATTGAAAGACTCTTTCTAAACAACACAATGTACAAATTGTCAAACCAAACACAAATTCTCAACACCACCGACCCTGCCTATCACCGCTTTGCCACAGAATCACCATCATTGCCTCAGTGGCATGCCATCACCACTAACAGTCATTTCATGCCTTTTGTGCCATCAATGTACCTATTAGCCATCCACCATAAGGGAACCCATTATGACCAAGCCCCCAATTTGTCACCTCTTTTGCCCAACGACCTACTATCACCATCACACATCAAAACCCCTGCAATTGTGCAATTGATGCCACCTTCGCGCTCATCATCATCTTGTCATCACTGCGACAAGCACAACCACCATCTACCTCCTCCCATCGCGAGTTTAATTCCATCAAGCGGTGGCCACCACGGCAAAGGCCGATGGACCACCAGAGTCGTACAACTGAACCACCATAACCACCAACCTTGGATCCCGAGTTAAGCCATTTACCTCCTCCCACTTCAAGCCCAAGCGGCCGCCACTGATGAGGCCTTCGGACATTATTTTTTACTCGGTCCCACACCAAGTACTGATCAACAAAAAATTATGGTGGAAGGTTGCGAGCTGTGGAGTTGGGTTTTGGTAGTTCGGGTATGGATCTATGGTGGTGGTTTGTGGATCTGTGTTGGGTAGTGGAGTTAGGTGGCCGGTGGTGAAGGATGTCTTTGACGTGTGGTGGCAGAGTTCCTCGTGGGGATTTTGATGATAACGGTGACGTAGCCGGTAAGGATTCTCTGTTTACGGAGCACTGAAGAGATGACAATGCTTTGGAGTTGTTTGGTTGCAAGATTACGTGCCTTTTCCTTGTTACGCCTCTAGAGTGATCAACTGCCATGCACGTGGTTAATTTTTAGTTAGAAGTTCTAACAAAAATTAGAAAGAATGTTTAAAATAAGATAATTTTGTTGTTTAAAAACCATGCAGGTACCCAAAAAAAGAAAAGAAAAGAAAAGAAAAGGGACAAGTAGTTATAAATGCAAACTTAAAAGACAAAAATGAAAGCTAACCCTTTTCTTAACCTAAAAAATAGAAGAAGATTACATGCAACATTATCTTGTTGGCCAACAACATTAATTGAAAACATGCAAAAACAATCATTTTTTAGTTTAAAGAAAAGCTGGGTGTAGAAGCAGTGTGTATATCTTTTTTCTTTTTTTTTTATTTATTTCGGTGCAAAGGAAATATATTAAAATAAAACGGCACACATAACTTTGTCCAGTAACTTCGACATCCTGCCGTAACATAGGAATCAAGTCTTCGGGGGGTTGTCCTAGTACAAAAGCCTTCTCTTGATTTGCTCCAAGGTGTGTCAATTTGCCAGCACACATGTTCCCTTCTCTTCTAACATGTAGTATTTTGTGTTGGTAGCTCTCATAAAGAAGCCGCAATCTAGAATCAGACAATTGAGGTGGTGCCAAGATTTGTTTTCCCCAGTTAGCAAGTTTTTAGTTACCTTAGAATTTGCCTTCAACGCTACATCATGTGTAGTCCTTTGTCCTTTCTCATTTGTAGTCCTTTGAGGATTCCATATAGCTCGGCTTCAAGAGCATTGCAGATTGGTAACTGACCGATAAATCCTCCCATCCAGTTTCCTTTATCATCCCTTATGAGGCCTCCAAATCCTCTAGAATCTCTTTGTGTGTTGCTTTTATCAGTGTTCATTTTTGTGATATCGGCAAGAGGAGGACACCAAGTAGTAAGCTAAGTTCAGTAGTTTTGCAAGTTTCATGTGTTGATTTGGAGAAAGCCTCATTTACGTCTGTTGCTGCTAGAATATTGATCAGGAACCACGGCTAAGAAAAGGACCTATAAAATAGAACACGGAGTGACCACCGGGGATGTTCCAGTAGAGGATGCTCCGATGCTAAAGTCAGGATCTCGCTACTAGGGTAGAGCTCTGAATAGCAGAAAATGCACTGGGTGCTTGTGTGTGAACCTGCCTGTGTACCTGAGGCCTTTCTCTTCATATAGACTGTTCCCAGACTCCTCCCTTCTCCAGGACTCTCTCCCGATAGGCCTTCGTCGTATTAGAACTGCGTTAGGACTCTCCTTCCAGTAGTAGAGTCCTACAAGGCCTCTATCACCTCCTCGAGAGCCTATCTGATACAGGCCCCAAAGTTGATTCGAGGTCAACCACGCCACGTGTTACCATTTAGTAAGGTGGATACATTTAGCTATATCATAACGCCCCCTACTTCTGACAGTTCTTCCAAGAGAACAACCAGAAGCATATGGTGTAAAGGCCAACCAAAGGCAACCCAACTACGAATTTTCCCTATCCGTTACTCAGAGGGGATCTTCGGGATGTCATACTTGAACAAATGTGCATTAGGAAATCTGCTCGGGAGCTCTGGCCGGTATGTTTGGTCAGGAGACCTGCTCGGGAGGCCTGCTCGGGATCTCTGCTCGAATAGCCTGGTCAGGAAGTTTGGTCAGGAAGTTTGGTCAGGAGGTCTGGTCGAGAGACCTGCTCGGGAGCTCTGCTCGGAGAGCCTGGTCGGGAAGTCTGGTCGGGAGGTCTGGTCGGGAGGTCTGCTTGGGAGACTTGCTCGAGAGCCCTGCTCGGGAGCCCTGGTCCCTGGTCGGGTAACCTAGTCATGAACCTTGGTCAGGGCATGACCCTTTGTGCTCGGACTTGAGGAAAACTCTGCACGGGCACTATGATTGTGCTATCTGCTCGGGCTGTCCGCTCAGGCTATCTGCTCGGGCAGTCTGTTATGGAACTCTGCTCGGGCAGTGTTTCATTACGCTTGGGACTAGTAAAGTTCTGCTCGGGCACTCTGCTCGGGCATACTTACCATCTGTGATTGGGCATGAAGATGGTTCTGCTCGGGCACTCTGCTCGGGCACATCTGCTTGGGCATTAGGATGGTTCTGCTCGGGCACTTTGCTCGGGCATATTTACAATCCGTGCTTGGGCATGAAGATGGTTCTGCTTGGGCACTTTGCTCGGGCATACTTACCATATTTGCTTGGGCATTAGGATGGTTCTGCTCGGGCATATTTACCATCCGTGCTTGGGCATGAAGATGGTTCTGCTCGGGCATACTTTTCATCTTTGCTTGGGCATGAAGATGGTTCTGCTCGGGCACTCTGCTCGGGCACTCTTACCATCTTTGCTTGTGCATTAGGATGGTTTTGCTCGGGCAGTCTGCTTGGGCATATTTCCATCTGTGCTTGGCCATGAAGATGGTTCTGCGTGGGCACTCTGCTCGGGCATACTTACCATCTTTGCTTGGGCATTAGGATGGTTCTGCTCGGGCACTCTGCTCGGGCATATCTACCATCCGTGCTTGGGCATGAAGATGGTTCTGCTCGGGCATCTTTGCTTAGGCATTAGGATGGTTCTGCTCGGGCACTCTGCTCGGGTATATCTACCATCCGTGCTTGGGCATGAAGATGGTTATGCTCGGGCACTCTGCTCAGGCATACTTACCATATTGGGCGATGGTTCTGCTCGGGCATATTTACCATTCGTGCATGAAGATGGTTCTGCTCGGGCAATCTGCTCGGGCATACTTACCATCTTTGCTTGTGCATTAGGATGGTTCTGCTCGGGCATATTTACCATCCATGCTTGGGCATGAAGATGGTTCTGCTCGGGCCCTCTGCTCGAGCATACTTACCATCTTTGCTTGGTCATGAAGATGGTTCTGCTCGGGCACACTTACCATCTTTGCTTGAGCATGAAGATGGTTCTGCTCGGGCACTCTGCTCGGGCACACTTACCATCTGTGCTTGAGCATCAGGATGGTACTGCTCGGGTACTCTGCTCGGGCATTCTATTTGAAATGGTCCAATTGTTATCTTGCCACGTGTCGGGGGAGCATGCAGGTGTAACGGTCCTTTAGCCGCCAAAACTAAGGCGATTACTTTTTAAATTTCAAAATTTAATGCTCCAGGAATCGCGCAAGACATGTGTCTTAATGTTGCCGCCTTTGCAGGGGCGGTTATTTCACCAACCCTTTATATATTTGGGCTCCTTGCTTTATTTGCCCCTGCTACTCACTCTCACTCTGTTCAGCTCAACTCTAACAAGTAAGTTCCTCTCCTTTTCTTCTTGCTCGGCGCATATCTATTTCTCTTTAGTAGTTCTAAATAACGTAGATTCTGTTTAGAACATGTCTTCAACACCCTCGAGTAGTTCTTCGTCAACTTCGAGTAGTTCCATAGAAAATGATTTAGGAACTTCAGAAAGTAGGTCATCGCAAGTAGGTACCTCAACTCATAGAAGTCAAGTAGGAACTTCTACTCCCCAAGTCAGCACTTCGTTTTTCCGTACAGATGCTCTTGGGGAAATCAAGGATGAAGCCGAAGATAAGTTTGATGAAGACACTTGGTTCTCCGCAGAGAGGAACAAGATGACAAAAGAAAGCATAGTCGAGCTTTTGGAAGAAATTCCTTTGCCTCCTCCCTTCTCTGCTCGGGTTCCTGCGCTCCAAGAGCTTGCCAATTATGGTACGAACTAGGAAACAAGTGTCTACAAAGGTCAGATTAGATCTAGAAATAGGGTTCCAATGCACCCCTTTGCTGTCGCCTTCTTCAACCACTATAAAATGGCGCCAGGCCAACGTGTGGAGAAAACTCGTTGGTTTGATCTACCTGGTGCAAACTTCAGGGTATCCAGTGACGGTTGATGACTTTATGAGGTTATACCTTGAAGTATGTTTTATAAAAAACATGGCCAACAGTGTTGGTTGGTACTATATTCATAACCGAATCCGAGTGATAAAGGGGGGGGGGTCCTAAATCCAACAAAGGTTGGCACTCCTGGTACTTCTTCATTCAGCGGCCAAGCGACAAATGGGAGTTCCCAAGAAAGTGGAACTGTTTCTGTAAAGACTAGGAAAAGAAAGGTTCCCTGGCTCCCAACGCTACCACAAAAAAGCTGATTGATCATATAAAGAGGAGGGGTGTCCTCACTATTGACGAGCCCCTTTCAGATCAAGAGATGCAGCATGCGGGGCTCATTCTCCTACCCTCGCTGTGCCTGTTGTAGAGTCTTGACTTGTTTTGGGACCTAAGACTCAAGGGCTGGCGATATGAACGTCATCTTCTAGGACTCCAAGTCTAGGTAGAGTCTAAAGCCATGTTTATATATTTCTTTCCTTTATATTTGTAAGCATGTGACCTAACCTTGTTCTTTTTTTAGAAATGGCTGGCAAAGGAGTCGGTGCAAAGGGTGATTTTTTGGGTCTGCTCCAAAAGGCTTCCAAGGGGAAAAGGAAGGAAGGTACAGGGGAAGGTTCTTCTCCTCTGGTAAAAAGGGCCCGCGCTCCGACTCCTCCAGTGCCTCCTCTTGTGGTTGAGGATCTTCCTGTCGAAAAGGATCCAATTTTTCACCCCAGATGGACCATTAAGAGGGGCGACTCGGGAATGCCAAGCTCGCATGTCTCTGCTCAGCACTTAGCTCACGGGGTACTGCCAAGTGATAAGCTTATCTTGGAAAACTAGCCTCATGAGGCCTTTGCTATGGCGCATGTCTAAGCTGCTTACAACTTAATTTGAATTACTTCATTCTCTTTGAGCTTTCAATTAAGTTCTTCCATATCATTGTCTTCATCTTTCTTCTCTTTTAAGGCATACTGCTACAGCAGCCAGATGCAGGATAGATTTGTAATGGCAATGGACGTTGCCCCCACCACTGAGACTGAAAAGAGAGCAACCGAAGGCAAGGCTGACAAGCTGGATAAGGAGGTCAAAAACCTGAAGGCGGAGAATGCTGAACTGCTTACTAAGCTCGGTCGCCTGGAGAAAAGGTGCGAGAAGCTAAGGCATGAGAAGGTCAAGGTCGGGAACAAGGCCATCCAGGCATTCCTTGATGGTACGACCGGTGAAGAATGGCTGCGGAAGTTGACATAAGATGGACTCTCTATCTTCCAGGAGGGCTTCTAGAAAGCCAAGGAGCTGACGATGGCCAAGTACCCTAGCCTTTTCTTGGACGATATCGTGGTGCCTACCTTTGAGTCGCCATCGGGGGAGACAACCGCACCTCCCGAAGCTGGAGATGCTATTTCTCCTGGGAATGCTCCCCCATCTTAGGACCATTTATATGTTTTCCCCTGTTTTGTAATTGCTACTTGATGTGCCCCTAGTAATCTTATTGCCCCAGAGGCTTACAATTTGATATGCATTGGTTTACCCTTTGATGGGTTTTATCTTTGTAATAATGTGTTGAATCTCTTCTCGTCTTGCATTGTCTTTGTAAGGGATTTTTCATCTGCTTGTAGGCATAATCATATTTCGCTACTCCATGTGTTCGGATCTAAGCTCTTGGGAGCTTCAGCCTTGAAACTTTGGGAAGATGAATTATGGGATCTCGGGATCCATCAGGGGCTGTTCCCCACATTAGCCTCTCTAGAGAGAGGACACAGAGCTGTGCATGCAAGCTGTTGCATGTGCTAAGTGTTTGTTTTGTGCAAGTGTGTGTTCTTTAGCTTGAGCTGACCACATCATGCTTGCATTTTACTTTGACGCGAACCCTTATCGTCAGCTAAGGGCTGGCAAAAAAGCCTCGCACTCTCGCTCGGCCAAGCTTCGAATTAACAAAATAGGGTAGGGCGACGAATTCCCACTTGGTTTTGCCGTTTCTTGGGCTAGAACTAAAGCTAGACCGTGTCAGGTAAGACTTGTGTCTAACCCTATCACATTGGGTGATACTTTGCTTGAGCAACATTCGTGGTTTTACCTGTTCGGGCAACCTGCTCGGGCAGTCTACTCGGGTATTGAAGGCATGATGTTCTTGTGAACATGAATATCGTTAGCTGAGAGAGAATCAACACTATTTTGAGGTCATGGAAAATAACTCTTTCAAACAGCCACTCTTCCCCTCAGATCCTGAACCTGCTTGATCGTCTTAGGCGGTTTCATGGCATGAATAGCGCTTATCTTCTCTGGGTTGGCTTCGATACCCCGCTGAGACACCATAAAACCTAAGAATTTACCTGATGCTATGCCAAACGCACACTTGAGTGGGTTTAGCTTCATGTTGTAATAAAGGAAGTCTTGGGAATATTGTCTACGCACATCTTGATCTGGTTGTAACCGGAGTACGCATCCATGAAACTCAACAGCTCATGACCCGAAGTTGCATCGATTAAGATATCGATTCGTGGCAGCGGGTAACTATCTTCGGGCAGGCCTTGTTGAGGTTGATGAATTCGATGCATATGCGCCAACGGTCGCTCGACTTAGGTACCATCACCACATTGGCGATCCACTCGGGGTATGATATCTCCTCAATGAATCCGGCTGCCAACAATTTGTCCACTTCTTCCTCAAACTTTACTTGTCGCTCTAGAGTGAACGTCCTCTTCTTTGTTTCACCGACTTCCTGAGCGGGTCAACATTCAGTCTATGGGTGATCACTTTCGGATCAATCCCGGGCATGTCGGATGCTGTCCAAGTGAAGATGTCTGAGTAGCTTCGCAATAAGTCTACAAGCTTGAGCTTGAGGTCGTCGGACAAACCTGTTCCCACCCTTACCGTCTTTTCTTGGTTTCCTGGATATAACTCGATATCAATAAGATCTTCGGCGGGCTTGCCTCTCTCGACCTTGGTCTCGTCCCTCAAGTCTTCAATCATGAGGGTTTCATTGGCTCTGTTTTGGCACGACGCCATGTAGCACTGCCGAGCCACCACCTGGTCTCCCTTTACTTCCCCAACTCCATTCTCCGTGGGGAATTTCATTTTCATGTGGTATGTTGATACCACCGCCCTTAATTGGTTTAACGCTGTTCGGCCTAGAATTGCATTATAGGCCGAAGGAACGCGTACTACCACGAAATCTAGCATCAGCTTGGCTTTGGTTGGAGGGGTGCCCACTGTTACTGGTAATGCAATAATTCCCTCGCAGACAACATGATGGTTAGAGAAGCCGTATAGTGGCGTATCAATCTTCCGTAAACGGTCGGGTAGAATATTCATTTTTTGAAATGCCTCATAAAAAAGTACCTCTGCTAAGCTCCCATTATCCACGAGGATTCTTTTCATGTCAAAGTTTCCCACTCGAAGGGTAACTACCAGGGGGTCATCATGAGGAATTATTGTGTCTCCCACATCGTCGTCAGAGAAGGATATTGTTGGGGTCTGTTCTATCTTCTGCTTCTTAGTCGATGAGCCTACAGTTGTGAGGACTTCTCTTGCGTAAGCTTTTCATCCCTACCCGGACCAGCCTCCTACGGCGATTCCTCCAGAGATAGTATTGATGACACTCGCATTTTCCTGCACTTCTTCCCTTTCTGCTAAGGGAGTGGCTTCCCTCTTTTCATTTCTTCGATTGACATATCCTCGCAAGTGTCCGCATTTGATGAGAGCCTCTATTTCACGCTTGAGCGATTTACAATTATCAGTAGTATGGCCATGGTCGTTGTGGTAACGACACCACAAATTTCTGTCTCTCTTACTAGGCGCTGACCTCATCTTGTCTGGTTTTTCTAGGATTTGTTTATCCTTTATCTCATGGAGAATCTGCGATGGTCTGGCAGTCAATGGCGTCAGATTCTTCATGTCTAACATCTTTTTAGGGCGCCTCTCGTCCCTTCTCGAACGCTTGGAAGCCCGTCCACCTCTTGGACTATCCTCTCGAGCTCTCTTTTCTTGCTCTTGCCCATTGTCTCCTCGGTGTTCTTTGTGGGTTTCCAAGTATTCTTCGACCTGGATGTACTTGTTGGCTTTATCCAACAAGGCGCTCATGTTTCCAGGGGGGCTCTTATTTACCGCAAATATGAACTTGGATGTAGGACGAAGCCCGCGCATAAAATCCGTGTACTTTACTAACTCATCCAGGTTATCTATTTCCAATGTCGCTACATTGAAGCGTCCCAAATATCGCGACAAGGATTCGTTCCTTTCTTGGACCACGTTGAGGAGACTTGCTGAATTCTTCCTCCGAGTTCGGCTGCTCACAAAATGTTTCTAAAATAGGTCAGACAGCTGGGCGAAGGAATGGATCGACCTGGGTCGTAGAGACTTAAACCACACGTGTGCTGCCTTCCTCAAAGTGGTTGGGAAAGCTCGGCACATGACGGCATCTGAGACTTGGAGGAGTAGCATATTTGTTTGAAATTGATAGACGTGCTCTCCAGGGTCTTCGCTCCCATCATACAGATCGCACTGTGGCATCCGAAAGTTAGGAGGAAGCTTTGCTTTCTCAATTGCTTTGGACAGGGGTATCCAGAGTCTTCCCTTGGGGGAGTAAATTCCTCCAGGCGGGGCCCGGAGATGGTTTTGTGAGAAGTTCACCCTTGGGGACGCACTTTTCATTTGAAGGCATGAATTCGTCCTTGGGGACAATGCCTTTGGTCTGCGCCACGTCGATCTCGAATGTCGCCACCTAAGATAGGAGGTGAATTCGTGCTGTCCTCCATTGACGTCTCGCGTCGAAAACATGAGCCACTTCTGGTGACATGTTTCTCGATTTCTCGTTCTGGCTGATAGCTGGGATCAGTCTCTGATTCACGTCCTTGACCATAGTCTGACCTTGAGGTCAGTCTAAGACAAAGATCGCTGGGGTCTAGACCCGTCTAGTTAGTAGAATCGTCGGGGCTACTTCTTTAAGCTTTTTCTGTAAGGTAGTTAACACGCCCCTAAGTTCATGGACTTCTCTTGTCAGATCTGCGTTCGGGGTGTTAAACAGCTTTTGGGTTAGGCGATGGCCCAAGTCTCCTCTTATTAAAAGAGGGGTCGGGGAACGAGTTCCCTGGGAGCTGTCGGTCGTCAACGGGGTGACTGAAGTTACATTAATCTAGTCGTTACTGGAACGTCGTTGGGATGGTGTTGGTTGCCGCCCTTTTCGGCGGGAGCCACTTGATCCTGCTCGTCGTTTTGGACGGAGCGACTGGCTGCAGGAGTGTCTGAAGATGATTTCCTCTCCATATTCCCTGTCGGTCCCACGGATGGCGCCAAAATGTTGCTACTAGAATACTGATCAGGAACCACGGCCAGGAAATGGACCTGCAAAATAGAACACGGAGTGACCACCGGGGATGTTCCGGTGGAGGATGCTCCGATGCTAAAGTCAGAATCTCGCTACTAGGGTAGAGCTCTGAATAGCAGAAAATGCACTGGGTGCTTGTGTGTGAACCTGTCTGTGTACCTGAGGCCTTTCTCTTCATATAGACTGTTCCCAGACTCCTCCCTTCTCCAGGACTCTCTCCTAATAGGCCTTCGTCGTATTAGAACTGCGTTAGGACTCTCCTTCCAGTAGTAGAGTCCTACAAGGCCTCTATCACCTCCTCTAGAGCCTATCTGATACAGGCCCCAAAGTTGATTCGGGGTCAACCACGCCACGTGTCACCATTTAGTAAGGTGGATACATTTAGCTATATCAATGTCTTTAGTAGTCCAGAGCATATTTCCAGAAAACATCTTCCATAGTAGAGAGGCCTTCTATGCTTTCTCCATTCTTGTCTTTCCACATCTGCCATAGGTTAGCTATCAATAGATATTTCCAATTTTTCCCTCCAAAATCTTCATTTCCTATGGAGACGATGTTATACATTAACCATTGTAAGATATTCTGTGTGGCTGCAGTTCTGATTTGTTCGGGTGACATGAGTTTCCTTCACATGGTTATAGCTTTAGGGCACTCTTTGATGATGTGTGTAGTGGTTTCCACAGCTTCTTTGCATCTTTGACAAGTGTTAATATCCATCAAGCCTCTTGTCATTCTCAGCTCATTTGAGGGAATCCTATCTTTCAAGAAAAATATAATCTTTTGTGGGAATTTTTGCTTCCATAACCAATTCTAGGTGTTACTTCTCTGTTTTTCTTCTCCCTTTTCTTTCCTTAATAGATTATAAGCACTAGCAATACTAAAAGTCCCTCTAGTGCTAGTCCCCCAAGTAAGTTTGTCATTGTAAGCACTAGAGTCTTCTTGTGGTAAGTGGATTCTTTGTATCTCCATGACATCTGTAGGGCAAACCATAGACCAAATTTTATTAACATCTCATCTATGGTTGAGTATAATAATAGCCACTTTGAGTCTCCCAGATCGGCAATTGTTTTTTATCAGAGCTTCATTGCCATACCACCAATTCTCCCAAAAATTAACTTTGTCACCATTGTTGATGGACCACTTCACTCCTTTCTGAAGATAAGTAATCCCTTGTTGTGTACATTTCCAACTTTGGGAGCCTTTCTTGATAGAGATCCACTCTTTTAAGTCTCTAGTCTTTATATATTTCTTAGTGATGACATCAACCCACAGCAGCTTGTCTTGATTCAGTAGCTTCCAACCTAGCTTCCCCAAACTAGCCATGTTATTATCCTTGGTTTTCTTGATTCCTAATCCTCCAGACATCTTGGATTGACACACACTGTCCCAATTAACCAAATGGAGTCTTTTTCTAGTCTCAGTATCCCCTCATAAAAAGGATCTATTCAACTTATTCAAACTATGATAAATGGCTTTGGGAAGGGCTTGAATTTGCATGACATAAGAAGGGATAGTAAAAGTAATAGACTTTATTAAAGTAGTTCTGTTCGCTAGGGATCTTCCAACCAGCAAGTCTATTTTGGACTTTTTGCAAATATGATGTTGAAGAGGTTCTTGGAAAGTCTGCTATGTATCAGGGGAATACCTAGATACACACGTTATCAGTTAGAAGAATCCCACATCTCCTACTTAGGGTATGAGCTCTACTTTTGGCTATATTCTTCGAGGCAAACATTTTATATTTATTAAAATTTATGCTTTATCCTGACATGTTGCAGATATTATTTAAAATTCTCATATTCAGGTCAGATTCCTTTTCATAATATCTGTAGAAAAAGTATTAGATCATCTGCATAAAAAAGATGGGAAATACGGGTACCACTTTTGGAAGCTTTAAGGCTTATTCTATCTTTCTGGGTATTACAAGCACTAATCATTTGGGAAAGTTTTTCAATACATAGGACAAAAGATATACAGGATAAAAGGTCTCCCAGTCTAATCCTTCTCAGAAGCTTCAAGGATAGTAAAGGGGATCTATTTCACAAGACTGGCATAGAAGCACCAATAATAATGTTCATAATCAGGCTTATCCATTTGGTAGGAAAATTAAATTCCTCCAAGGTTTCTTTAATAAAATTCCAGTTTAGCTTATCGTAAGCTTTTTACATGCTAATTTTGAAAATGAGACCACCTTGTTTTCCTTTTTATTTTTATTTTTCAGGGTGTGTAAAATTTCTTGAGACTATCATTATCAATTGTAGATTTACCACGAACAAAGCTACTCTAGACAGGACTAATGATTCTACTCAAGAGAGGTCTCAATCTATTCACAAGGATCTTAGAGAGGGTTTTATAGGTGACATTCAACAAGCTAATGGGTCTGAATTAGGTAATTCTCTGGGGGTTATCTACCTTAGGAATCAGAGTGATCATGATTTGATAATTGGACTCAAGCATCCTTTCCTTAAAGAAACTGGTTTCAAAAAGCTACAGCAGAAAGGACCAAAAATATCCAATAGTTATGGTAAAAGAGAGCATTGACACCATCAGCGCCGGGGGCATTGAGAGCCTTAATATTAAAGAATACATCCTTAATTTCCTGGTTACTAAGTTGAAACGTAAGATTCACCTTATCAACCTCAAGAATTCTGGGGTTATTGAAATGTGATCTCTCTCTCAGCCCATGCTGTAGTTCCTCGGTATACAAACTACTAAAACGACCAAAGATGTGACTTTGAATTTGAGTAGGCTCATTTATAAAAAAAAAAATATCAGTATTCAACAATATCCTTTAAAGCCAAAATCTTATTCCTTTTCCTCCGGACAAGGGTAGAAACATGAAAAAAATTGGTATTTCTATCACCCTGGGTGTATCATCAGGTAAATGCACATTGTTTTTGCAAAAGTCACAAACTTTATTTTGATATTAAAACTTGAAGGTGGGAAAAAAAAAAAAAGAGCTAACTTTTGAAAAATAACTTCGTATTCATGCCACTATGAAATCACGCACAGAACAAAGAAAACAAGAAACAGAAAAGAAAAAAGAAGACGACTGACCCCCCAACCCAACCCAATCCTCCCTCTGTGTTTTATCCACCTTTATACAAAACTCCTCCAAGGAAGAGAACACCAGAAAATGACAACAATGGCGTCCTCAACGGCGACCTTCTCTCTTGGCTTCAGACTCTGCGCTTCACGGCATCCAATTAGAATTACTCATAGCACTGTTCATTTCTCGCCTCGTCCCACAAAGAAAGCCTCATTGAACCTCACTTCATCACACAGCATATCTGGGTTCACCACCCAACTCCTTCCTGTCAGAGTCTCCACCGCTGCCTCTCCCAGTCAAACCCCACGAACCCTCACTGTTGTCTCTGCAAAAGGCTACAAAATGAAGACCCACAAGGTTCCGTTTGTTCCTTTCTTAGTGTGTGTGCGGGCACTTGTGTATTTAGCAACGGGGTTATGTAGTTTCATTCTCCATGTGCTTGTCTCTGCTGTCAGAAGTGTGAGCTGAGCATATGGGTATTTGATTTCTTTAGTGTTTCTTGAATTTGCGCGCGCGCGGTTGTGTGTTGGCGCATTCGTAAATTAAGCATTTGGGTATGTACTCTGTAATTCCTTCTTTCTTTCTTTCCTTCCTATGTTTTGTGTGCGCGTCTATGTCTGTGTTTGAATTCGTGAGTTAAGCATCTGGGTATTTACTTCTGTCTGACTTTATTTGTGAGACACAAGGTACCTTTCTTTCTGCATGTGGGCATTTGTGATTTAAGCATCTGGGTACTCTCTCTCTATAGGTTTGCTTAAATTTAGAACATGAGGTATTTTGTTTTCTGATGTTTTTCCTTTGTAATTTTTGGGTTATAGTCTCTCTCTTTATCTGTTGGGGTTTTTTTTTTTTTTTTGGGGGGGGGGGGGGGGGGGGCGCAAATTGAGCATCTGGTTATTTGATTTCTTTTTGTTTATTGAATTGTAGGCATCCGCAAAGCGGTTTAGGGTAACGGGTACTGGTAAGATCATGAGGAGGAGAGCAGGGAAGCAGCATTTGCTTGCAAAGAAGAATGCTAAAAGGAGAAATCGCCTCTCCAAAATGGTTTGATCTCAAACTAGTATTTATCTGTTCAATAATTCTTCATTAGCTTGTGTGGTGTGACATCTCATTGTCTGAATAGTGTAGAAGTTGGGTTTGTTTTCCATTTCAGAATGTTTTGGAGTGAGTAGAGTCGAATTCTAATCAGTTTGATCCGTAGAAATCTAATTGGAAATCCAATTGCAAAGAGTTTCCATCTAGTGGTGCTTCTGAGAGTTGATTCATTAAATTTCAAGCACCTAGTTGGGATGCACTGGGTGCTGTTTTGTTGAATTCTAAATTAGGGAGTCTAACGAATTTAATGACCCATATTTGTAGTGTATAAAATGAAATTGTGCAATTGTGCTTAAAGTTTTTTACTTTGTGGTAAAACTAGCTTAGTAGGTCTCCCTCTTGTGAAGTTCAGCCGCTAAACTAAACTATTTTACACTTGCCTGAAGATTGCAATATCAGAATAGTGATTTTTGTAAGGTGTGTGGGCAAAGTTACAACCTGCTCTTGACCTGTTCCAAGCTGTCTGTCAACTCTGCTGAGATTGTAGGTTAATGTGTCTCATCGGTAGAAGGCAGAAGCTATAGGAGCTCGAAAAACCTTCTCCCAAGTTAGTTGGGATTGGCTATGAAGGATAATGGCTGTACCAGCTAGTTTTTCATTGTGTTGTTTCTTGGATAGCTTAAGAGATCCCTAAAGCCAATCATTCAACATTAGTTGCCTGTGTTCTGTTAGCCATGTTGAGGTCTCATTCTTAGGTTGAGCAGAGTAGTGTTTTGATCGAGTATGAATTAAGTTATAACTGAAGAAGACTTAGAGGTCCAGATATTAATGCAGAAGCTAGCAGTGAGGAAACCAAGGGTGCAAGTACTGTGCACGTACCCAAAAGTTGATTTCACGTGGATGCCACTAAGAGGATGGACAAAGTAAAGAAGTGCTTCTGGAGTGTTGGCATGAGTTGAGTTCCAGAATGTTGGGCAAAGCAGCAAAATGTAAGAGTGGTCATAGAAAGAGGCTAAAAGCTGCAAGGTGATGATTTTGAACCCCTGCTGGCCTGCTGTAAGCAGGTGTTAACCGAGTTTAGAACCCGTTCTCGTGAATAAAATTACAGCATGGTGCTGTTGATCAGGCAAGGAAAAAACGAATAGTTAGTGTGAAGTCCATTGTAGGTTGACATGCATGTAAGTATGCAGTAATGCAGTTGTAACTGCAACGGGGGGCTGCTCATAAAAAAGAATTGGTTGTGTCTGCAGTGCCATTATGTGTCTGTGTCCATGTGTTCTACAATAATATGGCTTTCTCTTTTTCTGTTTTTGCATCTGCCTTCTCTCAAGAATATGAGTCCATGAACACATGTGTCCATGTGTTCTACAATAATATGGCTTTCTCTTTTTCTGTTTTTGCATCTGCCTTCTCTCAAGAAAATGAGTTTTATTGAGCTGACTAAAGGTTGCCATGATATGACGAGGACTTACTCTGGTTGGAGTTAGAATACCCTTTTTGACATCTCCTCTTGCCTCCCTGGTCCCTAGCCTTTGCTGACTTCATATTTCCCCAGTCCTAGATGATTTTATGGTTCAGACCAGTTGTATGCCTTCTCTCAAGAAAATGAGTTTTATTGAGCTGACTAAAGGTTGCCATGATATGACGAGGACTTACTCTGGTTGGAGTTAGAATACCCTTTTTGACATCTCCTCTTGCCTCCCTGGTCCCTAGCCTTTGCTGACTTCATATTTCCCCAGTCCTAGATGATTTTATGGTTCAGACCAGTTGTATGCAAGTCTAGGAAGACGCTGGTTTTCAAGATAGATTGTTATAGTGCTCACTGATCCTTCCTGGAAGCTGAAGAGGCTTTGGTGGTATGTAGACTTCTCATCTTCAAAATAGAATTTAACTCAGAAATTTAGGCTCTGTTTGGTAACATTTATTTCCAGTTTTTTCTCCAATTTTGTAAACTGGAGAAAATAAACGCGTTTGACACACAGTTTTTGTTTTTTTTTCTTTAGTTTTGAAAACCAGTTTTTTAAACAGGGCTGTTTTTTAAAACTCCATTTAGGAGTTTTGGGTTTTCAGTTTTGGTTTTTCTTTTGAGATCACCACCACCTCCCACCACCACAGCCGCCGCCCATCGCTGCCAGCCACCACAGCCTGCCGGCGACAACAGCTGGCGACCGCCGCTGGCCAGTGCCACGCCCCGCCACCGCCACCGCCACCGCCACTGCCACCGCAAACCACCACTAAAGAAAAAACTCAAAATAAAATTTGGATAATCAAACACCCAAAGAAAAAACTAAAAATAAAAACTGAGTAATCAAACACTCATTTGTTTTTGTTAAAAAAAAAACTTAAGTGGTTTTTGTTTTTTTGGAAACAGAAAACCAACACTGAAAGTGTTTTCAAATGCTAACTTAGTTTTGGGATGTCACCATAGTGTATCTTTTATTGCTCTGGTGAATGAAAAAGGTGCTAATAGAGAACTTTTAAATAACAATATGGTATTAGAACATGATGACGTCTATATCATAAAGGATCCTTTCTCCTTGAGTGTTGGTGGGGGTGTTGGGGTTTTTTTTTTTTTTGGGTGGGGGGGTAGTGAGGGTGGTTGACATGGACCTCTACCAGTTCATTATCACCCAATAAGAATAATCGGGGACTTTAAGAGGGGAGGGATTAGACCAACGGCCCTACTAAGCAAATAACAGAACTGAGGGGTCTATATCATCTTAAGTTGTAGTGATCCTGGAGGCAAATAACATCACTCCATCTATGCATGCTTGTCCAACATTTTCAGACACATGGATATTATCTTAATAAATAGACACAAGCAATCTGTTAATAAGCGTGTTGCACTTGCCTTGAGTTTGGAAATGGGCAGTGTGCATGTGCCACTGTATTGACTCGTGTTGTGAAGAGTCCAAATGGTTCTTGTACCATTCTGGATAAATATGATTGTATAGGACGTTTGATGAGAGTGCAAATTTGCCTCGTCATCCATTGGTAGCTATTATCAGTTGAGGTCTCATACTTGCGACTCCTTTGGAACTTGAATTTTTTCTTCGTGGTTGGTAGAGCTTTGACCAGAAGAAATGGTTACTTGTAGAGGAAAGGCGTACTCTCTTGTCGGCTAGGTTTCTTTCTCGAATGGTGCAGTCTGGTTACATAATGACTCTAATTGAAAATAAATATCATACTACCTTTCAGATAGCTTCTTGTAGAGAGGGTTAAGTGGAATGGGCCTCTAGTAGTCTTTCTATGAAGCATTATATCTGTTTTGTGTAGCTTGTTTTCAGCAAGCCCTATTGCCTAAGCAAATTTGGTTTTGCCATAGCGATGTGCTGTTACAGCATCAGTGGTACAGCCATCCCATAGGTCTTGCTTTGGCCATGTCTGCTTCGGCAATTGGGCTAACCCTTATGTTAAATTGAACCTCTTGGTTTCACTGTTTCTCTCCTAGTAACTAGGAATGTACAGAAAGTATAATTTGGCTTCTTTCACAGAACTGCTTTGCTGCGATCTTCTAATCCCTATGAAGAAGATTAGTATCATAGGCTAACATCAAACTAGATTTTGTGACTTAACATAGAAAGGGCAGTGTTCAAAACTCTTATGGCAATTGGTATAACAAAGTCCAGATCTGGAAAAAGCCAAATTAGATCTCATTAAAAAGCAACTCCTCATACTAAAGTTGGTCATGTTTTTGAATCAAGTGGACTTGTACAATTTTCATAGTCCATGGGATGTTCATTTGTTCAGAATATGCAAGCAAGAAAACTATTGACCACTTGTTGACAACCTCAAGTGTGTCAGAACTTAATTTGTCCTACATTTTGTGTTTAATGGTCCACATTTTCGTCTTTCCCGTAGTTTTGCATTTCAGTTTGGACTTTGATTAACTCTTTTTGTTTATCATCCGCAGCAACAAGTAGACCGCAGTGATTATAACAACGTGATCGGTGCGTTGCCTTATCTGAAGGTTAATCGACAGAATTAGAGATGGTGTTATCAGCACATGCAAGAGAGGCAACTGCTTTGTTTAATGGTGATTTTCCGAATATTTTGCGAAAGATAGAGGCTTTGCACTGCTCTAATGACTTAAATGTATTCAAATCACTTGTACCATAAAAGTTCTTTTAAATGCCAAAATTATTCTTCATTAAGTGTGCTCAGGCCTCCATAAGAGGAACCTGTCCCACCTTCCCACTGTCCTAGATGAACTGAACCTGTGGAGCTAGATCTAGTCTTACATGCAGCCGGCTAAATCTTGGTGGGACTGAGCAGGGCAAACAGTTTCCAAAAATGGTTTTGAAAGGCCTTACCAACTCTTAACGTGTTGACGAGAACGAGCGGTTAAATTAAGCTTAGTTTGATTAGTCGCCCCCTATATTAGAATATTCTAGCTCTGGGCCCTGCTCCTGCATGCGTCCTACTACCATATCGTTTGCTGTTGTTCCAACAAGAGAAGTTTGAGAGCTGATATTGGAATCTCGTGTTACTCAAGAGATCATCTTTTAGATGTTGGTGTGCAGGATTCTTAACAATGGCATCAGACTCTGTTACTGCACTTACGCATAGTTTACCTTCAGCTACATCGTGGTCTCTCTAAGAACAAATTGCTACATATAACACCATCGACTAAACCTTCCTCTCTGCTTTCTTGCATGTCGGGAACTGAGGATATTGTTGACGCGGTGACACCTCTTATCTACGTTCTTGTAATATAGTTTAGACTTTCACCGCTACAGTAGTCACAGGACTAGTATGTCCAACTGAAGGAAGTTAGATCGTTTGTTGCTTTTGCATGCCATGTGCCTACAGATTTCTACCAAAATTGGGTCCATGAAGGTGTTGCTGTCAATGGAACTCCTGATCCAAATAAGTTGTAATGGGATGCATTTTGGGTGTTAGTGGAATCTTGCGAACCGCGGATAGTTTCATGACCTTATTTAAGTAATATTAAAAGTGACGAGACTAATTGTAAAACACTGTAACTTTATCTTATCATTATTATTTTCTTATTATCATTATCATTATTATGTTCAAACACAACTTTGAACATCATGGCACACTTGTAACAACCTTTTTTTTTAGGAAGATGAGAACTGTAATTGTATATGGCCCTGTCGGTATGGGAATTCGAACTCTGAACCTCGAGCTCACACCTAAAGACCCTTTGTCTTCTCCACCATCCCTAGGGGTTTTGTAATAACCTTGTTAAAAGTTATGTCGATTGGTCCATATTTAGAGAATAAAATACCATTAATCCTTGACATATATGGTTATTTACTCATAGCCTAGTGGTCTTACACCATTGAGAGCATTAACCCCAAAAAGAAGGCTCCTATCCCTTATATCCCTGTCTCGCCTGACTATGAAGAGCTTCGAGTCTATCGGGAGTTCAGTAACAGTTGAAAATTTCTTTAGAGATTGTAACTTATGAGCTACTGGAAAGGAAGGCGAATCCTAGTCCCTCGTCAGGTTTATCCCCGACCAACTACACGCCTGAAAGGTTCGGCTACATCTAGTGGTCTCGTCTCCTATGATTGATTGAAGCAAGTACCAGGGTTAACGCCAACCTGAATTAGATCAAGCTTGGCCCAGTGCAGGACCTTTGAGTTCACGTAGCAGCTCTGGACAGAATCTAATAAAACTGAATAAGCCATAAAGTGGATGTTGCCTCCCCTAACCACATTCTTGGATTAAGATCATAAGTGTCTTGCATATTTGGAACAAGATGCCACCCATGAGTAATCTAGTGACAGTACTTCATGAAATGCTGGTCGAAAGAAAACTTTGTCTTGGGATTTAAAAAATATGGTCCCGACCATCTAAAACTGTTAGAGATATATGGTATAATATAATATCTTTAAGCTAATTCTTAACCCTTCCTCCTATAATATCGGTCTCTTTTTATCGAACATTCTTAAATGATCAGGACCAATGGTTCGAAACATTTTATATTTACTCATTCAGATGCAATGATTATCCTTCTAAATGAAGTATATTCAATGATTACGGACCATAAAATATAGGGCAATACTAAATAAGGCCTTTTAATTCTAAAAGTATATATTTAACAATAAGTTCTAATGACACTTTTCACCTCGAATATATTATGTATCTATAATCGTACGAAGAGAGAGTACCCTTCCCATGAAACCCTTTTATAAAGTTCAAACCATTTGTTCCATTTTTTTTTTGAAAATTTTGTCCTTTTTAAAAAAGATTAACACCAGTTATTAGATTATTTTGTATTTCAAACTTACTTATTAATGCTCTAACTTTCTGGCTCCACCACTCACCTCTCTCCAAACTATTTGTAACTGCTTATAACTGATTTTCTCCTCATTTTCATTCATCATCTCTCCTGCTTTTTTTTTTTCTCTCTCTCTAATGTTCCTCGAATCCACCTTTAATTTTGTAATACTTTCTATCATAATTTTTTTAACTTTCTGTATATATCATATATCAATTAAAAAAAATAGAAGAACTGTCCCCCTCATCTCTTCTTTCTCTCACTAAAAATCAAAACTAAAAGCACCAAGATTTCGCCGGCGTCAGCAAGGGGGTGGGGGTCTTCATGGTTCCCCCCTCCAACTCTCCCTCTTCTTTTCCTCTTTGTTTTCTTCTTTCAGTTCCTTTCCTGCTTGTGTTATGTTGTGCTGTGTCCTTTGGAGAGTGCAACGACGGTGGCCGGCGACAAACTGAAGGGTGAATGACGACATTACAGTAACAGGTGCATCTCTCGAAATCACCAGAGATGGCGACACGTAAATCTCTCTCTGATTATAGCCGGATCTAGTCAGATCTAAGTAGATCTTGGTCATAGTCTTGATCTACTAGATCTAATAAATCTAGTCGTTGAGACGGTCAACGGTCGATCTGTACTATGCAAAATAAATGGACTTCCGAGGGCTAGATGTATCAACACCGGTGGGCCAGAATCTCACGGGCGACCGGCAAAATCTTTGCTAGCGATGGGGCTATATGTAGTGGTTCGAGGTCCTAAGTTTAGGTTTTGGTGTGATATCCTCGAGGGCTGGGGGTTTTTGTTGGGGGGAGGGGGTTAGGGTACGAGGTAATCAGGCTTTTGCGCTAGGATAATGTGTTGGGGGGGGGGGGGGGGGTAAGCGTTGCCCGATTTAACGGCAACGTGCTTTGGTGTTGGAAATGCAAAGTGGAAAAGAGTGGATAATGTAATATTGGTGGCCTCTCGCCTCACCTCTTTGTGCTTTTTGGTGCCTTCGGTGGTCGTGTACACCTTTGCTTCGTGCGTTCCGGTTATCATTCTCATTATAATAAATGAGTTTTTTTTCTTTACATGGTTCTCGATTAACTAAGTGTTAATCGTAATCTTTAGACC
The DNA here is from genome assembly GCA_033070095.1 of Escallonia herrerae. Taxonomy (NCBI): domain Eukaryota; kingdom Viridiplantae; phylum Streptophyta; class Magnoliopsida; order Escalloniales; family Escalloniaceae; genus Escallonia; species Escallonia herrerae. Next base: position 55,827 of record JAVXUP010002480.1, on the reverse strand, counting down.
TTGACATGTTACTTAAAGTTAGGCTGAAGCGTAATATATGCTCTACATTAGTTTAATTGTAATGTGTATAGATTCTATAAGGTTTTTTAATTTCTAACCCTTGTAATCTTATATACACAGAGTCACAGAAATGTCGTAATCTTTATCTGGTGTTGGCAAATTTTGTAAGCTTAATTTATCAATGCTATGTATATTTTACCCCAAAAAAAATAAAAATTGCCAAAGAAAAATTATTCGGTAACTGTGTTCGCACGTGCCCCATACTGAAGGATACCATGAATCTCACCTTCTAATTTAGGAGTCTCACATCATAAAGATAAATATTTGTTGGTATGCAGGGGGTAAACAAACCAAATGACCATTAAAACCACGTCAAAAGAGTCAAGGGTCAAAACCCAAACACAATCTTGCCTCACATATAAAGGGCATTTCAGTCAATTATCACCCAGTCAAATTCGTATACTGTATAAAATACCCCCACATTTATTCTCTCTATCCAAACAGAAAAGAACACAGAACACCTCTTCCCCTCGAGTTCTCAGAATCTCGTGATTTTCCGGCGAAAATCTCCGGGAAATCACGCGTGAATTATTGGATTTCAAAACAATCTCTTCTTTAAATTTAAGCAGAACCAGATTTCTAGTTTCGGTCATTGAGGTATGATGGGTCAATTGAAGCGTCCGGAATTTCGTTTCCGGCCGGAACTGGACATGCAATCCATCGGCGCTGAAGTTTCGCCGGAATTTCAAGACAGAGTTTACGGAGCGTCGAATAAGCGCCGCAAATCGTTGTCTTTGCCTTCGAATCAGGTTTTTTCTTTTCTGGCTTGATTATGTTCTGTATGAAAGTTGGGAAAGTTTCCTTTTTTCATTTTTTGCTTCTTTTGTTATAATCTGGTTGTTGGTTGATTCGGTGGCTATGTACATTTGGGTTCCCCAGAGGCAGGAGATGGCACTTTTCTGTCGCCATTAGTTTTTGCCCCGTGATATTTTGCTGCCTGAAGTCCGTTAAGTATCGCTATAAGCATTAGCACTAGCGTCAGTAGAAGGGAATGATCTAGCTTCCGTTACAGACTGTACTCATTTTTCAACTACAATTAAAAGTTGTTAAGCTGTAAACGCAGGTTCTATTTGTAGATAAAAGAACAAGGAGGGTTTTGCTTACCTGTGTCTAATATGACAAATATGAGGGATGCTAATGAGGTGGGGTAATAACATTCTAAGGGCAGTTTGGGTTATTTGTGCTTTTGAAAGTTGATTATGGTCAGAAGCAATTAAAGAGGAAAAGCAGTTTATGGCAAAAGACTTATGCGCATTTCAGAGTGGTTTTCTGGTATAGGTGAGGCCGCACAAACTTTGGTAACTGCAATGGTTAACGATCTTCTTCATGAATTTCAGTCATTTGGTTGTTCGCAAAAATTTAAGTCAACTTTTCTGTTTCAGTTATGATTTTTTGACATAGATTTCTCCTCCCTGCAGATCAAATACCTTAGGGGTTATGACTGAAAAAATATTGTAGAAAGTCTTAACTTATAATTTCGTGTAAAATCTCTGTTAACCAACTCCATCTTACTGTTTTCAGGACTAATTTTGTAAATGTTATGACCCAGTTCTAGTTATAAAGTTTGGTGATAATACTACAACAAAATCAGATGACTATTCTTCAGTGTTAAGGAAATTGAGCACTTTACTTTTCATTAGGGCTTTTTGAACTTAGATGGTTGTGTCCAATAAAGACCACCTGCACAAGGTTCTGTAAAGGTTTTTGTAAATGAACGATAGCACAACTTTGGAATCATGGAAAAACTGCATATATGATATGTAATAGTTTGGCTTTAAGGATTTTGGTACTAAATTAATGTAAGACACACATGCCATTCAGTAAAAACCTCTATGTACATGGTTGCATGACAAGTTGCCTCTCCTCCTGATTGCAACTGGACCATAGTGTTCAGATGCACCGGAAAACAAACATAAGGTCTTCTTATTCACAAAAGATATGAGATGAAAAATTCGAGTCATTTTGATAAGAAGGGTGCAAGAAACTCATGTGCCATATGTAAAAAGGGTATATCTAGTATATTTAAAGCGGGAAATGACAGAATCTTGGCATTGATCATAGGTACATCTGGCTTTCGGTTAGGATATGCTTGCCATTGAATGTTTAGACAGCTGATCAGCTATTCCGCTGGTTTCCTTTTAGGCTTTGTTTTCTTAGTTGCTCCAATAGTTTAATTTCAGCAAGTTGCATTGGGTGGAAGAGTTTTAAGAGGGCACTTTTGTAAGAATGTGTATTTTTGCTGTAGGGTTTTTTATTTTGCAGTTAAGAATGATACAATAGAGCGGGAGAATTAGGGTTTAACGTATTGGTCTTTTGCAGTGGTCTTTCTCCGAGGATGGAGCCAAAATGGTGACCCTCTTTAAATCACTATGTTGTGCTTTTGATTTTCCTCTGTTTGATTTTTCTTCTTTGATGGATTATTGATGCTTTTTCATCACAAGTTTTCTGCGTTTGAAGTCAACAAACGGCTCTCATTGAGTGAATTGGTGCTTTTTGTCCTATACTTTGTAAAACAACTTGTGTTACTTGACCAAGTTTACTTGAAGGTTAGGTGAGGAAGTTAGTCATCAAGGCATGCAGTTTAGATGCTTGCTTCTGTTTGAGTTTTGGGTTTAGCAGAATCAGAGCTTTTAACCAGGGTAAAATGTATACGCAGTATCAAGTTGGACTCTGAAGTTTATGACTTTGTACAGTTAGTTAGGGTTTTTTTTTTGTTTCTTGTACTTTACTCTGAGACAAGAACATAGGTTGAATTTGGATTTGGCGGCATTAGTGTGATTTCTGTTTTGAATCTGATTGTCTAAAATTATTTTTAGTAGGTAGATTGAGTATACTCATCTTGAGTTTCCAATATTATATTTGCAGTGTAGCACCGGAAGCAATGAGTTTCCAGTCCCGCCTGTACAGTTCAATCCACTTGATGAGCCAAGTCCTTTGGGTTTGCGGCTGAGAAAGAGTCCGTCGCTGTTAGATTTAATTCAAATGAGGCTTTCCCAAGGAAATACTACTTCTGTTGGTGCAGCAACAACAGTAGATGTTAACTTGGACAACTATAATGATGGCAGAGCCACTGCCGCTTCAAGTGCATTTGACAAGTTGAAGGCCTCAAATTTTCCTGCTTCGCATTTAAAGATTGGGCTCTGGGAGGTATCATTTGGAATTTGTGGCATCATTCTTTAGATGTTTGAATCCTTTTTTATGTGGCCAAAAATTATATTCATGCAGTATGTGTCAAGACATGAAGGTGATTTAGTGGCAAAGTGTTACTTTGCTAAGCACAAGCTTGTCTGGGAAGTTCTTGATGGTGGTCTGAAGAGTAAAATAGAAGCGCAGTGGTCGGATATTATGGCTCTGAGAGCTAACTGCCCTGATGATGGACCTGGGACTTTGACCCTAGTGGTAATATTACATCTGGTTTTACTAATATGTTACTTGTATTTATTGTTTCCTTTGCATCTGGTTCTGTGTGTGCATAATTATCCATTTTTTAACTCCTTATGTTAAATGAATTACTTCGGATCTTTTCTCTTTCAGCTGACCAGAGAGCCCCTTTTCTTCAAGGAGACGAATCCACAGCCCAGAAAGCACACTCTGTGGCAGGCAACTTCAGATTTTACTAATGGACAGGCTAGCGCACACAGGTTGTATTTGATGAGCTTGTACTACTAGTTTCCTCCTCCTCCCCCCTACAGGAATCCTTGGATTGGGGGCAGGGTGGAGGGAAGAGTACTCTGTCAGTTGCATTTTCAATGATTTCTCATATTAAGGCTGGTGAAGATCACTGTATTGTTCTTTGTGCTCCTTGCAACATGTGAACATAGGACGGTTCTTAGTTACATGCAGCGTGGGTGGGAGAGGGAGGCGGTGCGAGGTTCTGGAGCGGGTGTGTGACTACTGTAGTGGGTTTTGGGGTGGGAGTGGATGTGAGATTCGGGAGCAAGGTTCCGGCTGGGAGTGTGACTGGGATTGAAGAATCCTGCAACTACTACCTATATGGTAATATGGGAATACATCTATTGTACTAATATCTTCCTGGTGTTTATAGTCTGAAATTTGGGCATTCTGAACCATAATAAACACCTACCGGGAAGGTAAATTCCCCTTCTACCTGGTCTCGTCCCTAAACCATAATAAACACCTACCGAAAAGGTAAATTCCCCTTCTACCTGGTCTCGTCCCTCTCTCCTTTAACTACATTGGAACTTGACTTGTTTCGATCTGATTGATTTTACACTTCCAGCCAGTTTCCACACCAAAGGACAAACATGACAAGCACTTCTAATGGCAGCTTGTCACCCAGTCCTTTCAAAATAAGATGCTTCAATGCTGGCTTCAGTTAAGAAAGACACTTATCTAGGAAGCTGGCCCCTCCCATTGGTCTGATAGTCAAAGGCTTTCTTCTCAGTCCTATTTTCTTCTTCACTTAATAGTGACATTCAATTTTCGCTTGCGTGTTCAATATCGAGTCTGATGCTGGATTCTCATGCAATTGAGGCAATGACAAGGGCTTGAAGTTTTCTTCCAGGAAATAAAATTTTAATTGGCATATGTTATAGGGTTTTTACTATTTTCATTGTACTTGAGCATGGTGTTGCATGATGAGTTATTGTTCTCGATTTTGGAATGAGCTTACTTGGGCATATAGCAGGATGCATGAAGGTTTCGCTTTTGCAGTGGCAGTTTAGTTCTGGGAAAAAAAATACTCTAGTACTCCATATCTTATGTCCTTTTGGTCTTTAATACAAGTGTGGGTTTGACGCGAAATTTATTTATTACTGCAATTATTTTACCTTGCTTTTTGGGTGGAGGGAAAATACTTGGTCAGTATTTAGAATGAATTAAGCATTTCATCCTTCGGAGTTACTTCTGCATGGAAAATAATTACAACTTGCTATTCTTTTTTCCTTATGTAGTGGACTTCTTCTTTAGTAGCTGATAGTGATCAAGGAATCTTTGACCGATTTATACTTGTGTGCTTTTGTTTCATGTCTTGGTTTTCTCAGGCAACATGTTCTCCACTGTCCACAAGGTGTGTTAAACAAGCATTTCGAAAAGCTGATCCAGTGCGATATGCGCCTTAATTTCTTAAGCCAGCAGCCGGAGATAGTTATGGACTCGCCATATTTTGTAGCAAAAGCTCCTCTATTTGAGGGGTCAGATGACATGAAGGCTCATGGCTATATTCAACTGGAGAATGCGAGAGTGCCGCCCATCTTCAAGGATAGCCCATTACCCTGTGTCACACAGCCATCTGGTTTGAAGATTGAACATCCAGGTCCTGTTGGCATAACATCTGGGCAACTACTTCAAGAAGTTCGTTCCCCCAGTTCAGGTACAACAATCGGCTCTGAACTTGGAGTTTTAGGTCACAACTTCATGCTTTACTGCTCTTCTACTTCCTCTCCACTGGAGTCATATGTTTTTTTAAGTGGTAGGAATTACTTTTGATTCCAATGATGTCTGAGCCTTTTCCTGGCAACCTCATAGTATCTCTTTTAGTTGGATGAAGTTCAAGTCAGTAAATGATAGGGTCTCTCAATGTCTTTAGCAACTTCAGTTTCAAGGACCTGCACCATTACGCTTCTAGTTGAACTCAACTCGGAGCTGGTTTAAAGTAATGGTCGTTATGGTCAAAATGGTGTACTGGTTCAGTTTTGGCATGCTCCAAACCAAAACCTTGGCCTTTTTTGATAATCGTTCACATGCATCTCAGGCAGAGAGTTACTAAATATACGTTGATATTGTCGGGATCATATCTTCTATCTTTTCGTTGTTCATAGAATCAGATTGTAGAAGCATAACATCTTCTGAACAAGTTTTGATAACTACTTAAGAAATAATAGTTATCTAATTGGATATTTTTGCGAGCCTGTGGTGGGTTACGGAATGAGTTCTAGATAATCGTTTTGGAAACTTCAGTGCATTGTGTTTAGGACTTGTGCTGTTCGTGGCATACTATAGTTTTAAGATTTTTGGCAGGATTTGGTGTTCGCTTGTTCTAGTTGGCCACTGACGAAACCACCTTCTTTGGTGGTGTTATATTATTCTTTGCATTGCCATGCCCAGTTTTTGTTTAAAAAATTCTACTTTAGAGAATTCTTGAAGAAATTCCAAGAAGGTACAGCATGAATTGGTAGCATGTGATCTTAAACACTGCTATTATTGTTAGTGGTGTTTTCACTTTGGCACTGATTTATATGTAGCGATAGAGGCGCGTGAGATTGAAGCGACTGGAAAAGGAGGTCATGGTTTCCAAGCACCAAACAATTGGGAACAGCTGAAAGTGCCAGGGCTCCGCTCGTCTATGTCTATGAGTGATCTTGTGAACCACATTGGACACCATATATCAGAGCAGATGACCTCCCAAAATCTGCCATTTTGTGAAGAAGAATCAGAACGCCAGTCTATGCTCGAAGACATTGCGAAATTTTTGCTTAGTGACACTCAGGTGATGGCTGCTTCAGATGAGAAATCCATCATGTCAAGGGTCAATTCTCTCTGCTGCCTTTTACAAGAAGACCCTGATACATCACCAAATGGACAGGAAATTGGAGCAAGAGGCAATATAGTGCTTGATGAAGAGAACCCAAAGGCTATTCCTGGTTGCAAGCAGTTAGTGGCGATGTCAAGGAAAGACTCAATTGGGGATTTACTGCAATGTCTGCCACGGATTGCTTCCCTCCCAAAGTTCTTGTTTGACATATCGGAAGATGGCGATCAAGCTGGATTGTGATCTTATTTGCAGTCATTCTCATGTCTCCGTAGAAAGATCTTGCTGATGTTCGAAATTGATTCTTGAACCTCAGAGGAAGTACTGGATTCGGAAATTCTATTTGATGATGAATCCTAAAATCTTTCTCCATATTCTAGAATTCAGATGTCTGGTTCTGCTGCTCTTTTTTGGATGGTTTTTATGTATCCGGATGAGGGCCTATTTTTATGTATATAAATAAATTTGATAAAATGCTTTCAGGATAATTTACATTCCGTTTTCGTTAAACATAGGCGTAGCATCAGCCTGCTCCTTACCTTGAGGAGTATCCCTGGCTATCTTGCGTATCTTGTTGAGAGGTTACATTTTGCTGCCTAGTGACCTATGATTTGTACCCATCAAGCTCTTTCAGCTTTGCCGGACACAGAGTGAACAATGTTCCTTCGAAAAATTGCCTCATGGTTCATAATTGAAAGGTATCAGTGGCTGGGATTGCCACATATTTGCTTTCTTGGTTAATAAGTCTTTTATTTGGCCTGCGGAGGTTATTGTGGCAGCAGAGAGTATCTATCACAAAACGACTGAAACTCTGTATGTACCCTTACACACTCAACAATGACCTGAAATGCCACGTCAGTGCACTTGTGTAATTGTCTCATGATTATCAAAATATACATAAATTAGTCTTACTGTGTTAAAAGTGTTTTTTGCTACAAGAAGAACGACAGTTTATATGATCGGAACTAACTACCTTGAGGCTAAAGTTCTATAAGATCGGTCGCCTTATCGTCGTGGCCTAACCAGTCCTCTTCTCCCACCTTGTTGCTTTCATGAATATTGCATTAACAACCACTTCTTCCTCTATTTACGTCCTTGTAGCAACCTCCCTTGATCCAGTTCTCTCTCAACTTGCATCGGCCGTCACTACCCTGCCTATGCCTCTTGCCATGTTCCCTTTCTTCTTGGACTTTCCATGGCTCCCAGCCGGCTGATCTCGCTGTCCCTATCTTTCGATGCTCTCAGCTCAGTTATTTTTTGTCCGCAGCAGTCGCAATATGATGCCGCTTGGTCCTTTTCCCGCCTCATTTTCCTATCTTCAACATCCGCATGTCCCTCCCTTATGGCAACATCCTTCTCCAGCCTCTCTTGGCCATACTACCACTGCTTAACCACCCCACCAAATCACGACGCCTCCACCCTTCCCGTTCTCTGTTCCTCCACAAAGTTATCCCACCACCTTACACCCACAACCTCCTGAACGTCCTACCGGTTCTTCCTTCCCCCCACCTCTCCGATGTTAGTTTCTCCTAATATTTCTTCTCTCTAAATCTGGATGTCAACAGCCTATTACTTCTTTAGAAATCGTAGATTATGTCCGTTCGAGTTATTCATGATCTTCTTGGCTAAGTTGATGGCAACGTTCCTTGCCATCCTCAACATACCAGTGATTCTTGTGGACACACCATGGTTAACCTGGACTTTTCGGCTTGGATCGTACGGATCAAAGCTTGCTATCTTGGATCCATGCTACTCTTGAGAAAGATAACTTTACAGGAGATTCATGAACTCACTTCCTTCCATGATGAATGGATTACTTTAGAGCACCGCTTTCTTGATCAATCACTGCTTGTGAACTCAAACTAAGACTTTAGATATTGTAGCTCAAGGAAGGTGCTCAATCTACGGCACAATATCTCTGGACTCTCAAATCTCTTGCTGATTCTCTAGAGGCTATTAGTTCTGCTACTTACGTAATTACTTGCTCGTCTTTCTTCGAACTACGAATCCTTCATAATCGCTGTCACCAATAACAATAGCGTTGTCGTTCTATAATCTTCACAACAGAACTTCTTTATCAAGAACAGCGCCTGCAACAACTACATGATGGTTCTCCTGATGATGCTTCTTTGACCTTTGTGCTACTAACTTTGTTCATAGTCAAGGCCAAGGGAAAGTCTCTGTTAGTATCGCTCAAGTAGATGCAGCGGAAATATTAGTATATAATAGAAAAGAATAATTACGAGAACTGTAACCTAAAAAAGAGAAGTACATATGGATACAAGGTTTAACATGAGCCGGCTACAACGGGCCTATCTCCATGGGACGGGCAACCTGTTGGAAGCGTAGCGGGATCACAAGAACTATAATACAAACAACGGCGATGTATATATATATATATATATATATATATATATATATGGGAGTTGATCCGTTGATAGCGCTAGCAAAATGGGGTATTTTGCTAGCGCGATCTGACCGTCCATCCTGAAAGATGGACGGTCCAGATCGCGCCTTTTTTCCAAAACTGATCCCCGTCCGCCATACTGTCTCGCGGACGGGAATTTTACCTTTTTGCCCTCCTCCCATGTCCGCGAGACTGTCTCGCGGACGACTTTCGGTTCCTGACATGTGTCAGGAAAAAGGAGTCCGCGAGACAGTGTGGCGGACGATCTCTAGGCTGACACATGTCAGGACCTGTCCCGTCGGTCGCCTATAAAGTCTCCTGTCAGAGCCCCGAGAACTGTTCCCCTTGGTATCTGTGACGTCAACAGTGTCCTGTTTGTGGGAGCTCTCCAATGTAGCGGACGGCGTCCCTTCGTCCACTCTCTCCTGCTATAAATATTAATCAGATCGGGCTATATATATTATTGTAGCGGACGGCGTCTCTCTCTCTCTCGAACATCTAACCCAAGCCGCTACCCCATCTACGGCGACCCACATCTCCGGTCACCCACATCTCCGGCGACACCACCGTCCTCCCCTCAACGCCGATCTCGATGGCTTCTGGATCGGAGACCACCTACGCCTACGATTATATTGGCAACTTGCACCTGGTAGGCAAACACTTTTTCAAAGTCATGATGCCGGGATTTGAGCATGAACTTGTAGGCTATCCCTCTTTCTCTTTCTCTGTATTTTCGTGTGTTAAAAGTTTGATCTTTTGTTTTTCTTAACCAAAACTAACCTATTTTTTGTATTGTGTTTGGTAGGACATACCGGAAGCATTTACCAATCAATTTACAACAATTCATGATAGTGCAAGATTATATAGCCGCAAGGGGGCATGGCAGGTTGAAATCAAGCTGAAGCCCGGCCGATCCCAAAAAAAGGAATTCGCAGAGGGTTGGAACGTCTTCGTGCGCCAGCATGGCCTCGAACTCGGGGACTTTGTAGTGTTCGAACACCTTGGGTGGTGGGATTTTCAAGTTGTAATCTTTGATCGGAGCGCTTGTGAAAAACTTTCGTACCCCATTTGTGAACCATAGTTTATTATTATAATAAAAAAATTTATGTTCTTGTTCATTATGTTTCCAAATTTTTTCTTGCTTAATTGTGCCTTTTTTTGATATATTGAGATCGTTGATTATGAATCGTACATTATTTTTTGGAAAAATTGAGATTGTTGATTCCGTCGCTAAAACAAGTCTTCGGGCGTCAGTTTATTAAAATAGCATTAACGTACTATGTCGCTAAAACAAGTCTTCGGGCCAATTTATTTCAATTTATTAAAACTGCATTACGGGCGCCAATTTATTCCAATTTATTACATTACGCTACATTGTATAGTTCTATATATAGCACACAACAAAGTCCAGCTCTACAATATTGCGGATATAAGGCCTCCGCTTAGGCCGAGGTTCGGGAAGGTCGGAACTAAATGTCTGGTCCGTGCCAACCATTTTCTGGACCCGGAACTAAATGTCTGGTCCGTGCCAACCATTTTCTGGTCCAACACTAAGCGGCCGGGGTTCGGGAAAAGGTCGGAACTAAATGTCTGGTCCGTGCCAACCATTTTATGGTCCAACACTATTTTTTTTATTTTCTGTATCTATATCCACGATACTATATAGCGGACAGTCTATCAGCGATGCTAAGTATAGCGGACGTAGAGAAAACAATCAAAAAAAACTAAGTGTTGGGTGGGTATTCTGCGGGGCCGTCCGCTACATAGTATAGCGGACGTAGAGAAAACAACAAAAAAAAAACTAAGTGTTGGAGAGGTGGGTATTCTGCGGGGCTGTTCGCTACATAGTATAGCGGACGTAGAGAACCAAAAGAAAAAAAAACTAAGTGTTGGAGAGGTGGGTATTCTGCGGGGCCATCCGCTACATAGTATAGCGGACGTAGAGAAAACAACCAAAAAAAACTAAGTGTTGGGTGGGTATTCTGCGGTGCCATCCGCTACATAATATAGCGGACATAGAGAAAACAACAAAAAAAAAACTAAGCGTTGGAGAGGTGGGTATTCTGCGGGGCCGTCCGCTACATAGTATAGCGGACGTAGAGAACCAAAAGAAAAAAAAACTAAGTGTTGGAGAGGTGGGTATTCTGCGGGGCCGTCCGCTACATAGTATAGCGGACGTAGAGAAGACAACCAAAAGAAAAAAAAACTAAGTGTTGGAGAGGTATTCTAAATACCTTAGGTTTCTAATGTTGTGATGCGCAGTGTAGCGGACAGTGTAAGAAATCACATATAAAAAAATGAGAGTAAAGGTTATTACAAAAAAATCATTACTAAAAGATTATTACAAAATGTCCGACAGGTTTGATGGCTCATAAAAGATTATTACAATAAATATTCAGTACACTAAAGTTCCACTGCAGCTTGTTCGTCCTCATCCTCGGCATCATCTTCTTCCCCGTCTTGCAAAGGCACTGGACTTATCCCCAGTGCCTTGTAATGGTTCCGCTTGTCGTGGTCGGTCATTTTGTTGCACAATGCACACCTTCTCAGCTTTTTTGGTTGAGTTGCCGTCTCAATAGAGCTTTTCATCCGCGTAGATCTCTTGCGGCCTTTCGTTTGTGATATAATTGGATCCGAAGGCCGGATATCATTGTCGTCTCCCTCCCCCGGCTCGTCATCTTCTGATCCCGTCGTAGGCTCGGTGTCAACCGCATTGCTGACTGAAGCTGCTTCCAATTGGTCGACGATGGGCTCTTGCTGCTGAGCTACCTCGAGGAGATGTTTATATCTGACCATTGTAGCAGCACCCTTTACGGACAAACGGGTGAACATCGTCACCAGATGATTATACCGCAACGTCTCTGATTCTTCAAAGTCAGTATACGGGTGCTCCGGAAAGGAAATGGTACCGTGCAACCTGTTTGCACCTTTCGTCCACCGTGGCAGGATGTATTTATCGGGAATTGTCCTGATATTCTTCTGTGTGAAAAACCGCAGAATGTGTCTACACAGGATGCCATGGAACTCAAACTTCTTGCAAACACATGTCACTGAGTCCGTCAATGTGTCGTGGGTCACCGTATAAATTCGGCGCAGCTTCTCAGGGACGAGGTCATTCACGAGCGAATAAACCTTGTACTCACGCGACGACTTTTCTGCCACCTTGTATATACTATATCGGCCCGATTTTTGCAGCTCTACTTGGTATAGCAAGAAGATCTCCTTCGTATAAACTTTGGCACCGTTAAGCTCCAGCGGGGTCTCAAGCAACCTTCTCCTTTGCTTGTACATGGTTGCAAAGTCTGTAGCCCTTTCTTTCACGAACAACGACGCAATCGCTTTTTGTGCAGATGTGACGAAACTCTTCAAATTGGTAGCTGTACCCACATAACTATCGAACGTGGCATTCATAGATTCACTCCTGCCCATCGTTTTCATGCCCGCAGAAAAATGACTTCTCGTGTAAACGCCAATCCATTGCTCTTTGAGCCCGTACAAGTGCTGGAGCCACTCGTTGTCTTGCAATGAGTAATCCCGAACAAGCTTTTCCCACCTCTCCTCGAATTCCTCAATCGTTAATGTCATACGCGGCTCGTCTATGGGTTCGGACTACGTTACGAAAGTCTGTCGTGTTAAAGTTTAAATTTTGAATTCCCCAGCCTGTTCAGCAAGAACATTAATCATGTCGGTAGGTCCTAGCCGTGCATCGCTCATTGTGTGAATTAGGCTCCTCGCGACCTTACCCATCTTCTTGTGTTGATGCATCTGACTCACCTTAGAAGGGGTTACTAACGGGTGATTGTGTGCCAGTTCCAGGCTGGTAATAAGCCAATGATCTTGTTTGGCTTTATAGCTTACGAACATCTTGACCTGGATTCGTGCGCGCAAAGCAATCCCGTCTTCTCCGCGCATACCCTATTTCGTCATCATCACTGTCGTCATTGCCTACGCGTGTCTCATTTTGCACTGGGTTTCTGCCCCTATGACACTCGTATAAGCGAGAGCATATCCTTTTCGATACTCTGCTTGTTCTTGTAGTTTTTATTCTAATGCCAAAACCAACCCTCAATGAATAAGCGCGAAAACATTCTCCAGCTTCTTCCAACGTTTGAAAGGTTCGTCCTAGATACGGATCACTAGCATCTACGGGGGTGCTGGAGCTCGACACGAAATCAGACATTGTGAAACAAGACCTATGTAGAAATAGAATACGCTTATTATCTCAAAATTATATTGACGATTAGACCGATTTAGGATACCATATACATAATCTCAAAAGTGTCTCCCATTTTGCTAATTATATATTTACTGAACATAACAAATTAAAATTACTAAGATAAACGGTAGCAAGATCACAAACTTACCTTGCTTGAGTGATGCTTGAACCAAGTGTTACTCTAAGCTTGAAGGGTGCTGAAAATGGAAGCAAGTGAATCTGAAGCCCGCAAAAATTTTGTTGAAAGAGCCGAGAATTAGGGAGGCTTTCTAGGCGAACGACGGGACAGTTCTCGGGGCTCTGACAGGAGACTTTATAGGCGACCGACAGGATAGGTCCTGACATGTGTCAGCCTAGAGGGCGTCCGCCATACTGTCTCGCGGACGCCTTTTTCCTGACACATGTCAGGAACCGAAAGTCGTCCGCGAGACAGTCTCGCGGACATGGGAGGAGGGCAAAAAGGTAAAAATCCCGTCCACGAGACTGTATGGCGGACGGGAGACAGTTTGGAAAAAGGCGCGATCTGGACCGTCCATCTTTCAGGATGGACGGTCAATAGCGCTAGCAAAATACCCATTTTGCTAGGAAAATGGGGTATTTTGCTAGCGCGATCTGATCGTCCATCCTGAAAGATGGACGGTCCAGATCGCGCCTTTCCAAAACTGATCCCCGTCCGCCATACAGTCTCGTGGACGGGATTTTTACCTTTTGCCCTCCTCCATGTCCGTGAGACTGTCTCGCGGACGACTTTCTGTTCCTGACATGTGTCAGGAAAAAGGCGTCCGCGATACAGTCTCACGGACTCCCTCTAGGCTGACACATGTCAGGACCTGTCCTGTCGGTCGCCTATAAAGTCTAGACCCCGAGAACTCCGTCGTTCGCCTAGAAAGTCTCCCTAATTCTCGGCTCTTTCAGCAAAATTTTTGCGGGCTTCAGATTCACTTGCTTCCATTTCAGCACCCTTCAAGCTTAGAGTAACACTTGGTTCAAGCATCACTCAAGCAAGGTAAGTTTGTGATCTTGCTACCGTTTATCTTAGTAATTTTAATTTGTTATGTTCAGTAAATATATAATTAGCAAAATGGAGACACTTTTGAGATTATGTATATGGTATCCTAAATCGGTCTAATCGTCAAGATAATTTTGAGATAATAAGCGTATTCTATTTCTACATAGGTCTTGTTTCACAATGTCTGATTTCGTGTCGAGCTCCAGCACCCCCGTAGATGCTAGTGATCCGTATCTAGGACGAACCTTTCAAACGTTGGAAGAAGCTGGAGAATGTTTTCGAGCTTATTCATTGAGGGTTGGTTTTGGCATTAGAATAAAAACTACAAGAACAAGCAGCGTATCGAAAAGGATATGCTCTCGCTTATACGAGTGTCATAGGGGCAGAAACCCAGTGCAAAATGAGACACGCGTAGGCAATGATGACAGTGATGATGACGAAATAGGGTATGCGCGGAGAAGACGGGATTGCTTTGCGCGCACGAATTGCCAGGTCAAGATGTTCGTAAGCTATAAAGCCAAACAAGATCATTGGCTTATTACCAGCCTGGAACTGGCACACAATCACCCGTTAGTAACCCCTTCTAAGGTGAGTCAGATGCATCAACACAAGAAGATGGGTAAGGTCGCGAGGAGCCTAATTCACACAATGAGCGATGCGCGGCTAGGACCTACCGACATGATTAATGTTCTTGCTGAACAGGCTGGGGGAATTCAAAATTTAAACTTTAACACGACAGACGTTCGTAACGCGGTCCGAACCCATAGACGAGCCGCGTATGACCTCAATGATGCGCAAGCGACAATGAGCCTATTGAAACGGATGCAGATGGAGGACCCGCAGTTTACCTTCGACTATAAACTTGACGACGAGCATCGAGTTAGCACAATTTTTTGGGTCGACGGTCGTTCGAGGCTAGCTTATAAGCATTTTGGGGATGTCGTGACTTTCGACACCACATACCGTACCAACAAGTACTCGATGCCGTTCGCTCCTTTCACGGGCGTCAATCATCATTATCACTCCATCCTGTTCGGGTTCGCCTTGTTAAGGGACGAGAGCGAGAGTTCTTTTGAATGGTTGTTTAGGGTGTGGCTGGAAGCAATGAACTTCAAAGCACCGACTGTTATCATCACCGATCAAGATTTGGCAATGAAGAAGGCTATTGCTACCGTCTTCCCAGATACTCGACACAACTTGTGCACTTGGCACATAAGCAACAAATACCCTGAACGTCTGCATCACATGTACGCAAAGTATCCAGACTTTAAACAGGATTTTGACAAATGCGTCCTCAAGTCATTAACGATTGAGGAATTCGAGGAGAGGTGGGAAAAGCTTGTTCGGGATTACTCATTGCAAGACAACGAGTGGCTCCAGCACTTGTACGGGCTCAAAGAGCAATGGATTGGCGTTTACACGAGAAGTCATTTTTCTGCGGGCATGAAAACGACGGGCAGGAGTGAATCTATGAATGCCACGTTCGATAGTTATGTGGGTACAGCTACCAATTTGAAGAGTTTCGTCACATCCGCACAAAAAGCGGTTGCGTCGTTGTTCGTGAAAGAAAGGGCTGCAGACTTTGCAACCACGTACAAGCAAAGGAGAAGGTTGCTTGAGACCCCGCTGGAGCTGAACGGTGCCAAAGTCTATACGAAGGAGATCTTCCTGCTATACCAAGTAGAGCTGCAAAAATCGGGCCGATACAGTATATACAAGGTGGCAGAAAAGTCGTCGCGTGAGTACAAGGTTTATTCGCTCGTGAATGACCTCGTCCCTGAGAAGCTGCGCAGAATTTATACGGTGACCCACGACACATTGACGGACTCGGTGACATGTGTTTGCAAGAAGTTTGAGTTCCATGGCATCCTGTGTAGACACATTCTGCGGTTTTTCACACAGAAGAATATCAGGACAATCCCCGATAAATACGTCCTGCCACGGTGGACGAAAGGTGCAAACAGGTTGCACGGTACCATTTCCTTTCCGGAGCACCCGTATACTGACTTTGAAGAATCAGAGACGTTGCGGTATAATCATCTGGTGACGATGTTCACCCGTTTGTCCGTAAAGGGTGCTGCTACAATGGTCGGATATAAACATCTCCTCGAGGTAGCTCAGCAGCAAGAGCCCATCGTCGACCAATTGGAAGCAGCTTCAGTCAGCAATGCGGTTGACACCGAGCCTACGACGGGATCAGAAGATGACGAGCCGGGGGAGGGAGACGACAATGATATCCGGCCTTCGGATCCAATTATATCGCAAACGAAAGGCCGCAAGAGATCTACGCGGATGAAAAGCTCTATTGAGACGGCAACTCAACCAAAAAAGCTGAGAAGGTGTGCATTGTGCAACAAAATGACCGACCACGACAAGCGGAACCATTACAAGGCACTGGGGATAAGTCCAGGGGTTTGCAAGACGGGGAAGAAGATGATGCCGAAGATGAGGACGAACAAGCTGCAGTGGAACTTTAGTGTACTGAATATTTTTGTAATAATCTTTTATGAGCCATCAAACCTGTCGGACATTTTGTAATAATATTTTAGTAATGACTCGTTTGTAATAACCTTTAATTTTTTTTTATATGTGATTTCTTACACTGTCCGCTACACTGCGCAGCACAACATTAGAAACCTAAGGTATTAAAGAATACCTCTCCAACACTTAGTTTTTTTTTGTTGGTTTTCTCTACGTCCGCTATACTATGTAGCGGACGGCCCCGCAGAATACCCTCCTACCAACACTTAGTTTTTTTTGGTTGTTTTCTCTACGTCCGCTATACTATGTAGCGGACGGCCCCGCAGAATACCCACCTCTCCAACACTTAGTTTTTTTTGGTTGTTTTCTCTGCGTCCGCTATACTATGTAGCGGACGGCCCCGCAGAATACCCCCTCTCCAACACTTAGTTTTTTTTTGTTTTGGTTGTCTTCTCTACGTCCGCTATACTATATAGCACGGCCCGCAGAATAACCCCCTCTCCAACACCCTCTCCAACACTTAGTTTTTTTTTGTTTTGGTTGTCTTCTCTACGTCCGCTATACTATGTAGCGGACGGCCCCGCAGAATACCCTCTCCAACACTTAGTTTTTTTGGTTGTTTTCTCTATGTCCGCTATACTATGTAGCGGACGGCCACAGTCTCTATGTCCGCTATACTATGTAGCGGACGGCCCCGCAGAATACCCCTCTCCAACACTTAGTTTTTTTTTTGTTGTTTTATCTATGTCCGCTATACTATGTAGCGGACGGCCCCGCAGAATACCAACACTTAGTTTTTTTTTCTTTTGGTTGTCTTCTCTACGTCCGCTATACTATGTAGCGGACGACCCCGCAGAATACCCACCTCTCCAACACTTGAGTTTTTTTTTTTTTGGTTCTCTACGTCCGCTATACTATGTAGCGACGGCCGGGCAGAAAGACTGATTATCGAACACTTGGTTATTTTTTGAACACTTGCCCTGCAGATAGACAGATATCCAACAGACAAATATCGAACACTTGGTTTCCCACCGTTAAATCATATCGGTCAATAAAATCAATCGCATTCAATAAATTTTTTTAAAACAAGTGTTGTAACGTTACAATGTGAATTGAGGAACATCATCTCTCGCGGGAATGATGTTCCTTACACGGATTTACAATAAACCTAATAGCTCTAGGCCGACCATTCATAATTTGCCAAGCAATCCTATACCTAAAGTCTTGTATGCATTCTTTGCTCCAGACAGTCTTATTGAGGCTCTCAGACCGGAAAATATAATCCATGTACATGCAGAGGAAGACGCCGCAGTCCGAGGAATTATGTTGCTTGGGCCTACTCCTCTTCAATCGGAAAATGAGGTCCGGCCTGCGCGATACCTTCTCCCGACGCCTACCGCAGAATTTTTTTGGTTATCTTCTCTACGTCCACTATACTATGTAGCGGACGGCCCCGCAGAATACCCACTCCAACACTTAGTTTCACTTCTCCAACACTTAGTTTTTTTTTCCAACACTTAGTTTCACCTCTCCAACACTTAGTTTTTTCACCTCTCCAACACTTAGTTTTTTTTTCTTTTGGTTGTCTTCTCTACGTCCGCTATACTATGTAGCGGACGGCCCCGCAAAATACCCCCCCTCTCCAACACTTAGTTTTTTTCTTTTGGTTGTCTTCTCTACGTCCGCTATACTATGTAGCGGATGGCCCCGCAGAATACCCTTAGTTTTTTCTTTTGGTTGTCTTCTCTACGTCCGCTATACTATGTAGCGGACAGCCCCGTAGACGCTGATAGACTGTCTGCTATATAGTATCGCGGATATACATACCGAAAATAAAAAAAATAGTGTTGGACCAGAAAATGGTTGGCACGGACCAGACATTTAGTTCCGGGTCCAGAAAATAGTTGGCACGGACCAGACATTTAGTTCTGACCTTCCCGAACCCCGGCCTAAGCGGAGGCCTTATATCCGCTATATTGTAGAGCTGGACTTTGTTGTGCGCTACTATATATAGAGCTATACAATGTAGCGTAATGTAATAAATTGGCGCCCGTAATGCAATTTTAATAAATTGAAATAAATTGGCCCCCCGAAGACTTGTTTTAGCGACATAGTAGGTTAATGCTATTTTAATAAACTGACGCCTGAAGACTTGTTTTAGCGACGAAATCAACAATCTCAATTTTTCTAAAAAATAATGTACGATTCACAATCAACGATCTCAATATATCAAGGCAACAAAAAAAGGCACAATTAACCAAGAAAAAATTTGGAAACATAATAAACAAGAACATAAATTTTTTTATTATAATAAACTATGGTTCACAAATGGGGTATGAAAGCTTTTCACAAACGCTCCTATCAAAGATTACAACTTGAAAATCCCACCACCCAAGGTGTTCGAACACTACAAAGTCCCCGAGTTCGAGGCCATGCTGGCGCACGAAGACGTTCCAACCCTCTGCGAATTCCTTTTTTTGGGATCGGCCGGGCTTCAGCTTGATTTCAACCTGCCATGCCCCCTTGCGGCTATATAATCTTGCACTATCATGAATTGTTGTAAATTGATTGGTAAATGCTTCCGGTATGTCCTACCAAACACAATACAAAAAATAGGTTAGTTTTGGTTAAGAAAAACAAAAGATCAAACTTTTAACACACGAAAATACAGAGAAAGAGAAAGAGAAGGAGGGATAGCCTACAAGTTCATGCTCAAATCCCGGCATCATGACTTTGAAAAAGTGTTTGCCTACCAGGTGCAAGTTGCCAATATAATCGTAGGCGTAGGTGGTCTCCGATCCAGAAGCCATCGAGATCGGCGTTGAGGGGAGGACGGTGGTGTCGGTGAAGATGTGGGTGACCAGAGATGTGGGTCGCCGTAGATGGGGTAGCGGCTTGGGTTAGATGTTCGAGAGAGAGAGAGAGAGAGGGGACGCCATCCGCTACAATAATATATATAGCCCGATCTGATTTAATATTTATAGCAAGAGAGAGTGGACGAAGGGACGTCGTCCGCTACATTGGAGAGCTCCCACAAACAGGACACTGTTGACGTCACAGATACCAAGGGGAACAGTTCTCGGGGCTCTGACAGGAGACTTTATAGGCGACCGACGGGACAGGTCCTGACATGTGTCAGCCTAGAGGGCATCCGCGAGACTGTCTTGTAGACGCCTTTTTCCTGACACATGTCAGGAACCGAAAGTCGTCCGCGAGACAGTCTCACGGACATGGGAGGAGGGCAAAAAGGTAAAATTCCCATCCGTGAGACTGTATGGCGGACGGGGAAATTTTTTGGAAAAAGGCGCAATCTGGACCGTCCATCTTTCAGGATGGACGATCAGATCGCGCTAGCAAAATACCCCATTTTGCTAGCGCTATCAACGGATCGACTCCCTATATATATATATATCGATACAAATTTTCTAATACAGAATGCACTTGAACAAAATATATATGTAGTTCACAACTTTGGTGTTTCAACACCTCTCTTCCTTTTCTCTCTAAATTTTTTATAAGGGCATGACGTTCCAACAAAAGTTACCCATGGGAGTTCAGAAGGCTTTCTTGGCACAGTCGTCCGGATTCATCCGAATTTGGTTGTAGCCGACGAAACCATCCTTGAAGGGCAAGGTTTCATGTCCGGCGGCAGCCTCTGTAAGCATGTCGATGTTGGGCAGTAGAAACTTGTCTTTGGGGCATGCTTTGTTCAAGTCTCGAAAGTCAATACAAACTCGAACTTGGCCGTTCTTCTTTTGTACAGGCACGACATTAGCCAGCCATATGGGGTGAGTGATAGGCTCAATGAAGCCAGCCTGCAGAAGTCATTCTATCTCTTGCTTGATCTTCAACTCGAGCTCAGCGGAAATACTGCGGATGCTGTCGGACAGGGTTGGACCCGGTAGTAATGTTGAGATGGTGTGTCACCAAGGCAGGGTCCAATTCAGGCATCTCGTTGTAACTCCATGCCAATACATCACGATATTTGCGAAGGAGGGTAACCAATTCCTCTCTTCGGCCCAGGACGAGTTTTGTGCTAATGTATGTCAGTCGAGGTTCTTTGCCCGGGTCAGCCAGGTTGATTTCCTCAAGGTCTTTGGCCTGTGGTCGAAGGCCGTCTTCATAGCAAGTGGGGTAGTGCCCGGGGTAAGTTCGGGGTCTGGCAGGTAATGCTCAGCCCCGTAGCATCATTCAGTTTCCATGGGTAGGTCAGGGTCGGGGGGGTCAGATGACGGACCACCTGGAGCGCCCGCACACTGTCATAATTGGTAGATAACTTTACCGTCTTTGACGATGCGCTGGAAGGTTGGTTCGGACTTTTGCTTCTTGGACTTAGGGGATGAAGGCGGGGAGTTGGTTGTGACAATGGGTGGCAGCACTGAGGTTGATTCCTTTTTCTTGTTAGTTTTCTTGGTCTTGGACTTTGGAGGCTTATTTCCACACAGCTCGTCCCAATTCGGCAACTTGGTGGAATGTATATGAGTAGCATTCTCACCATCCTTGGCAAGCTCAGTGAAGAAGGAGGCCTTGGCGAAGTAAGATTCGGCACATTCGAAGGGGGCCTTGGTTGTGGGGATTATCATTGCTACCTCATGGCCCACAGGACCGGCCACCAGTTTCACACACTTGTGGTACGTTGAGGGAACGACCTTGTTCACATGAACCCAAGGTCAGTCGAGTAGGAGGTGAAAGGAAGGCTCGCTGTCCATTATGTGGAAAGTAGTGTCGCGACGGACAGTTCTGACCATGAGGTCGATAGTGATATGGCCAAGGGTCGACTAGGGACCCTGTTTGAAGCCGATAATCTTGATAGGGTCGGATGATTTTTCTTAGGGGGATGCCGGCCCGTTGTAAGGTGATGAGAGGTATGATGTTGATTAAGACGCCGCAGTCTACTAAGGTGCTGCAGAAGCCCATGCCATTAATGGTGCATTCGAGAAACAATGGCTGGTTGTGATGTTTGACCGGTGGCGAGTCCTCGTCCGAGAAAATGAATACGGTAGAAGGGATGTGTCTGAGTTCTGCTTGGGTAGCAAAACATTCGGGACCAAGGCCTGTGGTGACCTCGATCAGACAGTTCGAGAGGTAGGTCCGTGCCACGGGTGAAAACCCTATTTCATCAAAAAAGCCTTTGATTATCATCATTTGTCCAACTAAGGACGTTGGCTGAGGAGTGGAAGGTACACAAGGTGTGACCGTAGCAATGGCCTCCGTAAGGGCTTCGGAATGACAGGCTCGATTTGATCAGTGACCACCATGAGCACCTGATGCTCCCTGTTGTTGTTACCATGGTGTGGGTAAGGGTTCTTATGCACATCGTTGTTCTTCCGTAGCTTTAGATCGCCTGACGTGACCTTCCTTGCAAAGATAGCTCGCAACCCATTGCAGCCTTTGAGATGATGTCCAAGAGCTTGATGGTAAGGGCAATAGTTGGGTCTGGCCTTTTTCGAGTCCGTGATGTTGGTCCTCATTAGTGGCAATTAGAAGTTGTTGTCGTTTGCCACCCATTCTGCCAAAAGTTCTTTCACCGTATTCAAATCACATGGGTAGTCGAGTGCGGGCTCTCGTTGCCTTCGCTTGTCAGAGGGTCGATCCCCATCTTAGAATTGACGCTTGAAACCACTGTAGTTGTTGTAGTTGTTGTTGTTGTTGTTGTTGTTGTTGTTGTTGTTGTTGTTGTTATGTTGAGTACCAGCTGTGTCTGCTGAGGCCAGCAGTGCATTCTGCGGTTGAGGCTTCCACGACTTGATAGGGCCGACCGACTTGTAAGTACGACGGGTTGTTTCCTTGAGGTGTCCCCATGATCTTAATTGTAAGTTCTCAATATGTACTCGGTATACATCACTCATGTTCTCGATGCATATTGGAACTAGGTCTCATCTTTGCTGAAGTCCGTGCACTCGACGCATTTGAGATGAAAGCGGTGCACGTATTTGATCAAGTCTTCTCCCGAGTTCTAGTGTATACAGGCAATGTCAACAATAGTGACCTGTTCAACTTCGTAATGGAACTTGTCCAAGAATATCTAGACCATGTCGTTCCATGAGTGGATAGTCCCCGCAGGGGTCTGGTGGTACCAAGTGTAAGCCAAGCCTGTAAGGGACTTGTGAAATTCTCTCAACTTCAAACTGTCCCCTAGACCATACTGCTCTAATCAGCCTGCAAATCTTGTCAAGTGCTAACGGGCGTTGCCCTCACGTCCGTTGAAGAGCACGTAGGTAGGTTGCCTGTACTTGAAGGGGTAATGTGTGATGGCTATGTCGTTGGCGTATGGTGCATGGTCTATCAGCCTGGCTGAAAAGTCAGGTGCAGAGTTCTGTGAGAGACGGTGGATGAGTGCTTTCAAGTTTGATCGAGTGACATAGTTGGGGGATGGTTCTTCATTGCCAGTTAGGGGATAATGACTGGATGGGGGCACCGCAAGCCCCCGAGCTCCCAGATGGGGCAACTTGGTGAGCAGGAGCAATAGAGGGTTGAAACATGATAGGGGCTGATGGTGGCAATTGTACATGGGCATGGGTGGGTGGGCGAGACATGTCCACTACTTGACCGGTTGTTTGATGTTGTTCCGTTGGGTAGGGGTTAGGCTACATCTTAATGGAGTCGTGAGTTTCTGAAGAGCTTCGGGCTGGCACATGTTGAGGTGCGACAATAGGGAGGACCTGTTGCAATACTGGTCCAAGGTCTGCTTGTGCCTATGTGATGGAATCACGGGATGTAGTGTGTCAGCTACAGCCGGTGAAGATGTCACAAGTCTTACCGTCAAGGGTTTGGATGATCAAGGCGGCTGTGGTCGCGACACTGGGGCCTGAGTGGCGTTAGGAGCCAACCCAGGTCCTGAAGGTTGAACTGGTGCAGTGGGTTGTTGTGAGGCCAACGCCTGTATGGATCTTTGCATTTCCATAATGGCGGCCATGAGAGTGGTTTGCGAGTCTTGCAAGTTGGCTATGGTGGGATGGGAGTAAGTTGCTGAATGGCTACACTGACTACAACTTGCATGTCAGGTGCGGTCGTTAGTGGCTGGTCTTAGAGATGCATGGCACTAGTCCCCTCTTGTTCACCAAAGTGATCCTTCTCTTGCATGGTATGGATAAGGCCCTGGCTGGTAGCCCTCGTAACTCTCCGTTGCACAGGCATGGTGCCTAAGTGTGGAAGGTATGCAGACTGCGATACGATGCTCACCTCCCCAGCAAAGTGGCTAAAATGATGCCAAGGAAGGTGGGTTCGTACCTACGTAGACAAAGGCTGCAGTCCGAGTCAGCTTCCAAGTATGCAAAGTGAGAGACGTCAAGGGTGAAGTAAGGGCAGAGGGCAAGGCTTCCCAGACAGGCCGTGAGGGGTGGCAGTGCTGTGGAGGCAAGACGGCGATGAACAAGGAAGGTAGTCGGCAGTCCGTGGTAGGGTCCAAGTCGAGGTCCGATGTCACGGTCGTTGATACGTCCAAAGTCACAGGATAATTATGCTTCTCTCTCTAGAATTCAAGAGCTTTGGATTCTAGAGTTAGAAAGTGAATTTTTTGAATGAAAAAGTACCCCAAAAATGAGTTAAACAGTGCATTATTTATAGGCAAAAGTATGCATGCGTCATCAATTCCCACATGGCATCCCCTGGGAGCGACACGCCACCAGGGGGTCACAAAAATATCGATTCTCTGTTGGACTGCCGGTTCTCAAATTCACGCTATTTTGTCCCACACAGTGTCGCTCTACCTGTCAGAGAAGACTGTACACACCATGATAACATGATCAGAGTAAGCACATTGCCCCAGCCACAGGTCCAAGCATTACTAAATCCCACAAGGTGCATCAAAAGACGCGTAGAGAACCTGATAGCGGTGAGGGTTGCCCCTATAGCCAACTGCCAGGCGGACTAGGCGCGATGCCCTCCAAAGACCTACTCCCGTCCCGGAGTGACCTAGGGTAATTTTCCTGGGGGCGTCGATGATCACCGGTAACGTGAGTGGACATGGTCGCAGCTCAGTGCCTAGTGTCATGCAAGTCACCCCAGGCGGCGATAGCTTTGTGGTCACGAGCCTATCCCACTGCGAAGGGTCCTTGTGCCGGAGCACTACGAGCGGAGCCCTCGGGAATGAAGACGGCGATAGCTTTGTGGTAACAAGCCTATTCCCCTGCGAAGGGTCCTCATGCCGAACATTACAAGCGGAGCCCCCTGGAATGAAGATGACGATAGCTTTGTGGTAACGAGCCTATTTCGCTACGAAGGGTCTTCATGTTGGAGCACTACGAGCGGAGCCCCCTAAAATGAAGACGGCGATAGCTTTATGGTAACAAACCTATCCCGTTACGAAGGGTCCTCGTGCTGGGGCACAATGAGCGGAGCCCCCCAGAATGAAGACAACGATAGCTTTGTAGTAACGAGCATATCCCGCTGCGAAGGGTCCTCGTGCCAGAGCAACAAGAGCGGAGCCCCCTCATAATGAAGACGGAGACAGCTTTGTGGTAACGAGCCTATCCCGCTGCGAAGGGTCCTCGTGCTGGAGCCCCTCGAAATGAAGACGGTGATAGCTTTGTGGTAACGAGCCTATCTAGTTGCGAAGGGTCCTCGTGCTAGAGCACTACGAGCGGAGCCCCCCGAAATGAAGATGGCGATAGCTTTGTATTAACAAGCCTATCCCACTGTGAAGGGTCCTCGTGCCGGAGCACTACGAGTGGAGCCCCTCGAAATGCTGACACTGATAGCTTTGGGTCAGAGCATATCCCATGTCCAAGGCGTGGGCGCATGGTGCGGTGAATGAGTGGTGCCCGGAGGCATGTAACATGTTGTGGCACATGGGCGCATGGTGCCTATAACACGAGACATTGATTATGGCGCATGGGCACAGCGACTACCGTCGTGAGACATTGATTGTGGCGCATGGGCGTGGTGACTACCGTCGAGAGACATTAATTGTGGTGCATGGGCGTGGTGACTAGCGTCGGGAGACATTGATTGTGGTGCGTGGGCTCAGCGACTACCATCGCGAGACATTGATTGTTAAGCAGT
This sequence comes from Escallonia herrerae, assembly GCA_033070095.1. NCBI lineage: Eukaryota > Viridiplantae > Streptophyta > Magnoliopsida > Escalloniales > Escalloniaceae > Escallonia > Escallonia herrerae. The sequence continues at coordinate 30,161 of JAVXUP010002480.1, read as the reverse complement.
GCGAATCATAGCATGCTTGGGTGTGATAATTGAGGAAAGTGTCAAGGAGCCCCACCCTGAGCTTGGGGTGGCCGACCCCCTGCCTTGAACCAAGGTGGCCGACCCTATGTAAGGTGGCCGACCCCCATGCAAGGTGGCCTAGCCCTGTCCTTGAACCAAGGTGGCCGAGCCCTCTATTCTTGAACCAAAGTGGCCAACCCCCTGCCTTGAACAAAGGTGGCCGACCCCTTTTTGAGGGTGGAGGCGTGCTAAGTCTATTCCATGTATTTTGTAAGGGAAATGGAGCGAAAGTTGCTACTTTGGCGACGAAAAATGTACATCGTCATGAATTGCTGTGACAAGATGATGATGAATGCGCGTGACTTGGACGCACACTTTGACCAGTTCGATGCGTTGAAAAATTGACCGTTGAATGCGTCGATGTGTCACGCAAAACGGGATCCCTAGTGGGCCCTTAGGTGCGACCAAAGTAGGTTGGGAACACTTAGCATGGCCTTTTTCATCTTAGTAGTACAATAAGGGTACTAATTTAGTTGTGCATGTAATTTACAATGTATATGCAATAAGACTTTTATTTTTAATGCAAATTTATATGATAATACCTTGGTTACTAATATAAGAAGTCAATATATGTGTATGCCTGCACGCGCGCGTATCCTTTTGGGATTTTTAGTACGAAATGAAAGTGTAAACTTGATATGAGATAATCGTAATAAACAAAATTATAATTTCAATAATGTTCACAAATCTAAGTTTTTCACTCTATATAATTTGTTTATAATATAAATACAAACTCAACAAATGTTCATCAAGAATAACTATTAGCCCAAATCATTCATCGAATAATAAGACCTGTATTATCAAAATAAAAGAAAAATTAATATCACCTACAGAATAAGGTTCTGAGAGTTAAGAAAACTATACCAACCTACTATTTTACCAAGCACAAAATAATAGGTAAATTCATCATTAAAGTAGAGAAAATAAGGCCTAGTCAAACTTATAGATATTCTGACTCTGTCTTATGACGGTAAATTTAAATTATGTTTAAGTTTTGACTCGGTCCTATGACGATAAATTTTGAACATAGACTTTGCATTATGTTTGTACTATTGGGCTAGATCCGTTCCTGCTTGTTGAATGCAATTCTTAATTTTGTCCATAAAAGATATAATTTGACTATTTAACCTCTTTAACAACTAAATATTAAAAGTTATCTAAAAATGTTATAATTTTTTCTCACCCTTTTTAACATAAAAACGCCCTAAGTTTTTGTGAACTCTATAAATTTGGAAACGTATTTTGAAAAAAAATGTTTAACCATTTAACCATTTGGGATTATTTTATACGGTTTAGTATTAAGAATATTAAGTTTTTAGGGTTTAGGTGGGGCCAGATCCACACCTATTTTGGTTAAATTCATACATGTCACTTAAAGTTGTATTAGTGAATTTTTAATCTCTTCAGCAGCAAATTGTTTAAATTTAGCAAAAATATTGTACTACATATAACCTCCCTTTTTTAAATGCCATTAATTCTTTCCAAGCTTTTTACTGTTGAAAATATATTTTTATTGAAAAAATGTTTAGTCATTTGATTCCTTGATATTAATTTTTATGCTGGGGCTGGATCCTCACTCGTTCGGTTATATTCATAATCTTTTATTACTGAAAGATGAATTAGTAATTTTTAACCTTTTTAACTACAAAAGATTTAAAGTTAGCTAAAAGATTGTATTTAAGTCTCTCTTAATATTTAGAAACCTTTTAAACTTAAAAAAGTATTTTAATAAATTAAATGCTTAGTCATTTAGTTCCTTGAGTATAAAAAATTGAGAGTTTCAAAGCTTAAAAAAATATTATTAATCACTTAAGCTCAAATATTTGAGTTTGTATCAATTGAGTTTCACCTAATCCTATCAAATATACAAAGACAATGGTCATATCAAGAACATGCTATCATGTAAACATATGGTAGTATGGGCTATAGTGGATCACAAAAGAACAATAACCATATGAAGAATATGTTATCATGCAAATAGAAATATTCTAAAAACTCTGATACAATCATAGGATTATTTACTTGTCCTAAAATTATAAATTAGTAGTGAATGGAATGATCTAGAGATTCTTATACATTTGAAAATTTTGATAAAACCTTAGTTTTTCAAAAACTTTTACACCAATATATCCATAATAAAATCTAGAATTAAACTTCAGCTTTATGATAGTTTCAATGTATTAATCATTTGCATTGAAACCTATATACATGCACAATAATTCAAATATGTAATATACGCATCGACGTACAAATATGAGATACAAAATTAAAAAAATGATCGAGTTTCTGATAATATTCAATTTAGTTTAGGTATATTGCATTTCTTCTCAAAGGCTATAGAAAGTTCTGTAATTTGCAAGTTGTTTTCTTTAATCGAATTAGATGGAGAAGATGAAGTAGCTTTTAGGTAGTTTAGTTTTAATAAGGATGATTTTTATAGAACTTTCATAGGGATTTTTTTTCCTTTTTAGTAAAAATTGAAACAATCCTTAACTCTAGCAAAACATTCTAATAAGGATATTTTAAGGAAACATTCTAGATATCTTAAGAAAAGTAAAAAATACTCTTATTTCGTAATAACATTCTAATTCAAAATGAGTATTTAATGAAAAGAAAAGCTTTAAGTGAAAAACACAAATAATCTTCACTAATTTATTATTAAGAGTTCAATTTTAAAAATGTATCTTAGGGAAAAATTGATTACTCATTTAACCTCATCAGGATTCATATGCATTTATAATTTTTTTTAAAGCTCCAGTTTTACGATAACTTCCTTACAACAATATGTCAGTAATCAGACTCTAAAATTAAACTTCATGTGTACAATAGTTTCAATGTATTAAAATTTTTATATTAAATATATATACACGCAAAATAATTTAAATATGTGGTATACGCATCAACATACAAATATAAAATTCAAAACTTAAAAAGATTGAGTTTTTGACAAAATATTTGGTATATTATATATCTCTTAGAAGGCTTTAGAAAACTCTACTCTCTGTAAGTTACTTTTTTAATCGAATGTGATGGAAACATGCAATTAGGGCTATAAATGAACCGAGTTGTTCACGAACAGCTCGCGGTTCGTTCCTTTCAGAACTCGTTCATGTTCGTTTGTATAATATACGAACCGAACACAAACACCATGTTCATGAATGTGTTCAGATATATATATATATATATATATATATATATATATATATATATATATATATATATATATATATATATATATATATATATATATATATATGAAGATGATAAAATGCTATGAGCAAGTTGCTAGCACTTGGTTAATATCATTTTTAACCCCTCAACTTCTAAATAGTTCATTTAAAACACCTCATACTTCTCATAAAACTAAAATTGATCCCTCTTAAGTTTATAACATGTCGTTCCTGACCAAAGGAGAATTTGGTCATACAAAATTGGTATGAGAGCCTAATCAAAGGCGAGATTCAACCGAAAACCTCATGGAAATTCCTTGTTTATTAAATCATATACCAGGAATTTTACACTTAGGCCATGGAGTTGGAAAAATTGAGATAACAGATTTATTAAATCAAATAATGGGCGTATCTCATGAAACTTTAAATATCTGTAAAACTCTAAACAAGATAACATCTCAAATATTAACTGAATTACACAATTCAGTTAAAGAGTTAGGAAGTGAAAATCACGTCCTAAACTGAGATAACTTATTATCAAACTTTGGAAGTGATGCTAAGGAAAATGGGTTCGCAGTTGACGTGGAGGTGCCACAAGGAATGCAGTCCGAGTTAGATGCCAAGTGTGATGATGTGGGACACAGCAATGGTGGAGCAAGGGCAGACTCCAAGGGATTCCCAGACAGAGCCTGAGGCTGGCAGTGCTGCGAGGGTGATGGCGTAGAGTGAATACATGATGACAATCACAGTCCGATGCTTAGGTCCAGAGTCAAGGTCCTGTATGTTTCTCTCTCTAGGATTCTAGAGTGAGAAAGTGAAAATGTTTTGAGAATGTCCAAACGTTAAAAAATGTCCAAACGTTAGAAAATGTCCAAGCGTCTCAAATAAATTCTCAAGACCTCTATTCATAGAGGTTGAAATGATGATGTCATCATGCTACACGTGGCGCTCCCCGGGAGTGACACGTCACCTAGGGGGTCCACGGCTGTCGGTGCTCCATGGACTGTCGAATTACAGAGTCACCGGGCCTGCCCTGCACAGTGTCTCTCTTTCTGTCTGTCTGGAAAGACCGGCTCCCATAGCATCTATGTGACCAGAGAACCCACCAATCTAAGCCCTTGCAGAGTCCCACAGGCCTGGCAGTAGTAGGGAAGACCTGATGCCCAGCTACCAGGTGGACTAGGCGCGATGCCCTCTGAAGACCTGCTCCCATCTCGGAGTGACCCAGGGGTCATAGTCCCTAGGGGTGCCGATGCGAGCCCCCAATACCAGAGCACGTAGGCCAGTTACGAAGACACCCTGGTGGAGATAGTGTCCCGGATTAGTCGCCTATCCCGCGGGTGAGTCCTTGTGCCGGAGCACTCAGAGCGCATCAATGTAGCATCCCAGAGGATCTGTCTACCCCACTGGATGAGGTAGCATCCCAGAGGAGCCGTCTACCCGACTGGCTGAGTTAGCATCCCGGAGGAGCCGTCTACCTGGCAGAAGGGAGTTGAAGAGCTCCCTTGCAGAGATAGTGTCTCGGAGGAGTCGCCTATCCCTGCGGTGAGTCCTTGTGCCGGAGCACTCGGAGCGCGTCAAGGTAGCATCCCGGAGGATCTGTCTACCTGGCGGAAGGGGAGTTGAAGAGCTCCCTGGCAGAGATAATGTCCAGGAGGACTCGCCTATCCCCACAGGATGCTACACACTCCAGAGAGTGGGTCGAAGCATGTTCCAAGACCAAGGCAAGGTGCGCATGGTGTGGTGAAAGGATGGACCGATGCAAGGAGCATGGTAGTGTGGCAGAGAGCCAGGGGGCACGACTGTGTCAGTGGCATGGCACATGGGCGCAGTGGAGTGAGTAAGGTATTGGGGGCACGTCTGTGTTAGTGGCACGACGCATGGGCGCGATAGAGTGAGTATGGTGCGAAGGGCACTGTAGTGTGACAAGGAGCCAGGGGGAGTGACCGTATCAATGGCGCGATGCATGGGCGCGACAGAGTGTGTATGGTGCCCGAGGCACATGTCATGGAGATGGCGCAGTGCATGGGCACGACGCAGTGCATGGGCACGACGAAGTGCGTATGGTGCCGAGGGCACTGTAGTTTGACAGGGAGCCTGGGGGTAGGACTGTATCAGTGGGGCGACGCATGGGCACGACGGAGTGAGTGAGGTGACAGGGGCACGATAGTGTTAATGGCACGGTGCATGAGCGCGACGGAGTGCGTATCGTGTCGGGGGCATGACATTGTGAAAGAGAGCATAGGGGCACGGCTGTATCAGCAGCGCGGCGCATGGGTGCGGTGTAGTGTGTATGGTGTCCAGGGCACATGTCATAGAGATGCCGCACAGACGTGGTGAAGTGTGTATGGTGCCTGGGGGCACGACATTGTGACAGAGAGCCTCAAGGCACGGCTGTATCAGTGGCGCAACGTATTGGCGCTGCGGAGAGCCGGACGACGGGGGTCGCAGAGTGACTTCCTGGCGACGGGGGTCGCGGAGTGGCATCCGGGCGATGGGGGTGGTGGAGTGGCATCCGGGCGACGGGGGTCGTGGAGTGACGTCCGACCCCTTGAAGAGTAGTGAAGATGCTAAGTATAGAAGCCAAAGGCCAACCCTTTGGGGAAGGCCAAGGCCAACCATTGGGGGAGGCCAAGGCCAACCCCAGAGGAAGGCCGAGGCAAACCCCAAGGGGGAGGCCAAGGCCGACTTCCTTCGGTAGACGCCAAGGTGTGCTGACGAGCGAAGTGCGACGGTCGGAGCATGATGAGCAGCCGCGCAAGGATGAGTTTCTTGTTGACAAAGTCACGTAAAAAATGTGAGAAGTGCACCTGACTTGAGCGTGCACCTTTGACCGGTTGGAATTGTTGAATATTGCATGTTGCTTGTGCAGACGTGTCATGCAAAATGGGATCCCAATGGACCTTTCGGTGTGACCAGAATAGGTTGGGAACAGGAAGTTATAACACTACCAATAAGTACTATAGCAACGAAACTTCATATGTATTTTAAGAAGTTATAGCATACAGTGGTAGCAAAGAAAAACCCTCTTCGAGTGGCTCAAAAGACACCAAAGATCCCGTAAAGGGAATGGGTGTAGAAAAAAAAATAATAATAAACGACTACTTAGACAAAGTAGAAAATGAAAAATCATTGAAAAAACCAATTATGGATGAAATAGATCCAGCTATTCTAAAAGAACAGCAATATAAGCAAGAAGAAAAAAGAGTCATATCAGAAGTAAATAAGGCATTTTCTGATATGAATTTATGAACGGAGAAACTGATCCAAACTATGTAGGAACGTGGAATTCATAATAAATTTAGAAAGAAATTCTAAATTCAATAACGCCCCTATAAGGACAAATTTAAAATAAGAATTTGTTCCTAAAAATGGAAGGAATGAGCCCGTAAATCAATACGACATATATCTTGATATCGATTGTATTTCAAATACTGAAGAAATAATCGATAATTGGGCACAAGCTTTAAGAATTGCCATAATAGGTGGTAATTTAACAGAAAGACATGCTATGAAACATTTTATTCGAGCAACCCTACGAGGAAACGCAGCTAGGTTCTGGAATAGCATAGCAGATAACGAAATGATAACTGAAGCCCAAAGCAAGCTTAACATTTCTGAAGAATGGATAATGTTTTATGCAGATGACCTCAAACGAGAGTTCTGCGGGATATCTATAAATAACATAGGTATTCAAGAAAAAAGTGTTTTCACAAATTTAACAAAACTACATATATGTGATATGTGTTATTTTAAAAATTACACTTGTGAATTTAAAAAAATATTTTTACAAATTAGAACTTAGAGACAGCCTCCATTGGCAAAAGCAATTTATTGCTAAACTTCCTAAACCATGGGACGAGTTAGTAGAAAAAGAATTTACTAAACTCCTAAACGACGGAATGCTTTGCGATTCCTTAGGATGAAGGATTGCAGCTGTAGAAAAAGTTTTGAAGAAATATTGTACTGAAGGATAGGCAATAAAAGATATGAAAAAGCTCATATGAGTTATGACTGTTGTTCTAAAGTCGCTAAAATGGTAAACGGCTATGGATGTGAAAAGAAGCCAAACTTCACGAAGAAAAAAAATTCAAAAAAGAAGAGGTTTGGAAAAGAAAAAAAATATGTGAAGAAATGAAAAAATTTTAGAAAAGAAAATTTAATCCATCAAAAGGAAAAACCAAAACCATGGGGAAGATATATTAGAAAGAAATCTAATATTCCGTATAAAAAGCTTTCATGTCCAAAAGGAAAATTATCAAAGAAATGTGATTGTTGCTGGTTATGTGGCGAAAAAGACATTATGCAAATAAATGCCCAAGTAAGAAAAGAAAAAAAATATAAGATCTTTTTCAATTGTTGAAGAAAGATATGAGCCAGCATGGGGATACGAATTAGATTCTGAAGACAAAGCAGAAGAGCTTATTTCAGAATACGACTACGAATCTGATGATGAAATAACATCAGATGATGAAGAAAGTTTAAACAGAACTTTGAAAAGCGTAGGTACGATCTTCATGATGTCAGAAACTTATGAGCATGAAGAAGAAATGATTCCTTTAGCTAATAACATAATTAGTCAAAGTGAATCAATTGAGGAAGAAACTTCCGGTTCTACTATAAGCCATAGGGAAATGCCTAAAATCAGGGTTGAAGAAATATACAAAAACTCTATATTTAGATTTAGAAGTAAGATAAATGTAGAGATTTTCGAAGGAGAAACCTCGGTAGGTCAAACCGAAGAGAGAATACTGGATGTTCCTCTCTTCAAGGCAGATAAGGCAAAACAATACCTTAGAGAAGTATATTACTATGTTCATATTGGTATGATACAAGTTAGTCTTTGTCCATTATTCATAGATGGCAGAGATACACCAATAATTTGTTGTTTAACAGATGATCGGTGGAAAACTTTTGAAAAAGCCCTAATAGGGGTATCCAAAGTAACTTGTATAACGGACTAGTTTGGTTTAAAATTACACCAAACTACTTCATGTCTTTAAAAGATCCATGTCTTAATAAAGCATTAGGACTGAGAATTCAGACTCAAGGTATGACCAAACTACGAGAAGTCTGCAAAAATATTGCAATACAATATCGTCTAGTCTACAGAGTAGTAAATACCACAAATCCACTAAGTAAAACGCTAAACTGCGAAGTGGAACAAACAAGTAGTAATGTTCGAGCTATAAAAGCACGGAAGATAAATCCAAAACAACTTTCATGGCCTAAAAAAAGGGTGATAGGAGAAGGACTCGCTAGTTAACAACTAGGATGAATGCACATTAGAGAAAATAGAGGTGTTGTTATCCTTGAAGAACCAAGAAGACATTCTGTCTCTTCGATACCTTCCACGTCTACAAATCCGAAAGGCAAAGGAAAGGAAAAAATGGTAGAAGAAGCTATCAAAGAAGAAGACAGTTCTGATGAAGACATCATAGGTACAAAACAGTTACCATTTCAATTAGACGAAGTATGTCATCACGTGTAGAAACCATACATGTAATGACCACAACATCAGTAAATGACACTGTCAAGAAGAAGCTTAAAGAAAAAGGCTTGACAGGAGATGAGCTTGGTAAAGGAATTCAAGATATTATGAGTATTATCAAAAAGAAAAGAAGGTCTGAAAAAATGAATATGAATAATAAACAGATGGCGGTAAGTCCAAACAATTCTCATATAGAATTAAGTTTCAACTTTCAGGGTTATCATCCTTTTAAAATAGATGCTTTAGTAGATACTGGAGCACCTTATTGCTTGGCACGATCAGGAATTTTACCCTCTGAAAAATGGATCAAAACAGATCAACTCACGAGCATGCGAATGGCAAATGGCGATGAGTTCGAACCAAATATGAAGCATATCATATTTCGGTCCTAATAAATGGAAAACAATTCATTATAGAGCGATTAATCCAATTCGACAACTTAGATCATGATTTTCTAATAGGAAATGCTTTCCTTAAATAAGCTGAAAATCGACCATTTATTCAGGAAGAAGTTCATATTGAGATACAACGTCAAAAAATTTCGTTGTTAAAATATGCTTCTCAAAAATGTATATTCGGCTTTCATCCAGAAAAACTAGGAGAAATCCGAAAACATAGCTAGAGTGAGTCTCTCTACGCAGCCCAGTGTGGTGAAGAAAACAAAACAGACTCATGGAAAAGGTTACTTGAAGAAGAAGTAAATAAGGAAGGGTTACCTAAGAAAGAAGTAACCAAAGAAGATGACAGTTGGGTAAAAGAAATAAACCAACATTATCAATGCAAACAAGGAAAAGAAATTCCTAGTCTTGATAGTATAAAAAAGATGTTAGAAAATAATTTTAGTGAAGACCTACTAAAATTATGGGAAAAGGATAAACCTTGGACGACATTGACCCTCAAGGATAAAGATTATATGGTTAACGTAAAACTAATGCAACATAGTCTTGAAATGGTTCAGGAAATTGAAAGACAGATTCCTAAAATAGGAAAACAAGGGTTTATAAGACCTATCGAGTCATCATTAAAGTCCAGCTTTCATGGTAAAAAAATCATGCAGAACAGGCTAGAGGAAAAGCTAGATTAGTCATAGACTATAGAGCTTTAAATACAACAACAATCAAAGGTGGTTATAAAATTCCAAACAAAAATATGTTGATAAACAAAATCCAGCTAGCCAACTTTTTCTCAAAGTTTGACATAAAAAGTGGATATTGGCAAATCAAAATGGAAGAATCATCAATTCCATTAACTGCCTTTAGTGCACCACAAGGGCACTATGAATGGACGGTGTTACTATTCGGTCGGATTAAAAAATTCTCCACCTTTATTCCAAAGAAGGATGGATAACATTTTTAGAAAGCATGGAGATTACTGTGTGATGTGCATAGATGATATATTAGTATTCTCAAAAACTAGATAAGAACATAGAAATCATCTAAAAAATATAGCACAAGAATTCATTGACCATGGATTAGGACTATCACAAAAGAAATGTGAATGAGAACAAAGAAACAAGTGAAAAAGGTCTGTCGGTGGGTTAAGAATTTGAAGCTTCCGGATGGGTTTGCGGCCAACATATCTCGTTGTTGCAATGTATCAGAATGCAAGTTCCAAGGGATGAAGAGTCACTACTGCCACGTATTCATGGAGAGATTCATTCCTATTGCCTTTCGGGGACTGTTTCCACTGGTTGTTTGCGAGACTTTGACTGAATTATCTCATTTCTTTCAAGATATATGTTCTTCTACGATCCAGGTGAGTAACATGGAAGTGCTTGAGAAGAACATTATGGTGACGATTTGCAAGCTGGAGAAAATCTTCCCACCTTCGTTCTTTGATTCAATGGAGCATCTGCCTGTTCACTTGGCATATGAAGCTAAGATGGGTGGACCCATGCAATATCGGTGGATGTATCCTTTCGAGAGGTAATCTTTAAATTGTTACAGTTGTTCGTTTACATTAATGCAACACCTGTTATCATTGATATTCCACCTAACTCGATTCGCTAAACTTCTAGGTTCATGTTCCATTTAAAGAAAAAAGTTTGCAATAAGGCTCGGGTTGAGGGCTCAATTGCGGAGGCTTACGTAATGGAAGAACTTGTAAACTTTTGTAGTCAATATTTCGGGCCTGATGTTGATACAAGGTTAAATCAACTAGGCCGAAATGAGCCAGGATTGAGCACAAATTTGGAAGGGCAATTGTCAATATTCAAGCAGTCTGGTAGTTCGTTCGGCCGAACGTATACTCGATGGCTAACGGATGAAGAGTACAGTGTTGCAACAATATATGCCCTTCTAAATTGCGATGAAGTTTCGGCATTCGTTGAGTAAGTTAATGTCTTAATTCACTTACATTGATGTACATAATTGAAAGTGTGTGATAAGCGAGTCAACTATATTGGTTTGCAGTGAGTTCGATGCGGAATCTTTAATCACTGATCCCGCTGGATTGAATCTCATCGGAAATCACAATTTGTACAGTGGTTCAAAAGGCGTGTAAGTCCTTAACGAAATTATATTATGTGTTATATACAGTTCTGTGGCCAATTAGTATACTGATTTATCCTTAATTTTTACCGTCATCTACAATAGGTTCAGTCAATGGATAGACCAGTGGCCTCCTGCTTGAAATTACTAGCTGAAGGCCCTAACAAACAAGCATCCTGTCATGGAGGCTATATCATCAACGGGTTTAGGTTTAACGTAAAAGATGATGACCGAACAAAACAAACCCAAAACAGTGGAGTCTTGGTCAACGGCGACTGTTATGCTGAGAATTGCATGAACTTTTACGGAGAGCTAGATGAGATTGTTGAGCTAACATATCTGGGTTCCCAAAACCGCCTGGTAATGTTCAAGTGTACGTGGTTCGATGTCACATGCAGTAGAGGAATCCGTGTTAGCTCTCAAGGGATTGTAGATGTCAATGTCAAGTCAAGACTTGCATCAGACGAGCCCTTTGTGTTTGCTAGTCAAGCTGCACAAGTCTTTTACGTAGAGGACGTCGCCAATCCCAAATCTCATTGGTATACAGTTATCAAGTCCAAGAAATTGCCCGTGACATATGACAGTGAGGTAGACTCCTTTCAAGCCGACCAACCACCTGTCTTGTTACCTGTTGAGGTCAACAACGAGGAGGACGATCTTCCTCTTCCAACAACACTTCATGTAGGAGAAGAAGTCGTAGATGATGACGCGGAAGACGTAGAAAGTGTTGGAGATGATGTGACTGAGTCTACTGATGAAGAGGATGAATTAGAAGATGAAGAGGACGACGAGTCCCACGAAGAAGAGGACGACGAGTCTAGTGAGGAAGATGATGATGATTCCCAAACTGAAAATGATTGACTTGTAATGTTGTAACATCACGGAAAAAATGTAGTAACATTTTAGAACTTGGTTCATATTGATGTGTTTTTGCACCTCCGTTCATATATATATAGTGTCGATGATGATTTTTGCCAAATTAGTTTTTCTAATGTGTTAATGTCTTTGCAATTTATCTATACGAAGTCAGATATGGATAGGATACGGGCTATTCGTGGCCGGGCTGGACGCCGAGCTGCTTCCTCCCCGGTGGGTCCCACCTCGTCATTGCTCACTGATGACGAGGCACAGAGTGATCGCGTACAGCCATCGCCCCAGCCCCAGCCCCATCCGTCGACTTCGCGATCTCCCCAGCCCCAGTCATCGGCCCAGCCCCAGCCGTCGCCCCAGCCCGACGCAGATTCATCCCACACGCGCGTTGATTCTCCATCTTCCGTGGGTTCTACCTCAGGTATAGTTGATAACGGTGTTTAGTACATTTTTGCTAATTTATATTTGAAGTATATTTGAACTGTATTAATGTCTGTGTTTTGTAGGATCTCGACGAGGCCGTGGCCCGACACGCGGGGTACGCATCGACCCCCAGCGTAAACAGAGAGTTACGCTCACCCAGGAGGGCCTGTAAGTAAAAAAAATCACATCATGCCTTATTTTGTAAATTTGGGATGTTAATTTATATTTGAACTGTATTAATTAATTTATTTACTTCTTTGGCAGGATCCTGGAGAATCAGGCGAGGACGAAGATCGGCGTTCTTGTGAAGGGCCGATTCTTCGAGCCACGCCTGTACTGGAAGGACTGGGATGCCGCTGCGAGGGAGTCCCTATGGGAGGAGTGGCTGGTACGGTGAAGTATTTTTTTCAGCGATAGTATTGTTTAATTACAGTTTGTTTTCTAAATTAATTTGTGTTATTGAATGCCTTGCAGGAGGGGTTCACGTTTGACTCGCCTGATCAGCAGGCACTGGGGCGGCAGGCCTTCTTTGCTTACATCACAAGAATTACCGCCGATGGCTCCACGACGCACGGGACCGGGCGAAGAAGATGCTGCCCGAGGGTGCCCCGATGACGGAGATGAAGAGATATCCCCCACATTGGATATCTCCGACTGTATGGGGGGAGATGATAGATCGGTGGGCTGCGGATCCAGGCTGGGACGCCAAGAGTAAGAGGGGGCCGAGAACAGACAGAACAGAGATCCGACGCACACGGGGGTCGGTGCCACACGACATCGTCCGACACATGAATGCGGTCGAGCACCCGGATCTGGAGGAGGATGAGGTCGTAGCTCTGACGTATAATCAGACGCACGTGCGGAAGAAGGACAAGGACGAGGCGCACCGGGCGGGCGACTATGTTTCAGATATTGCCCGGCGATCGATGTGAGTCAATGTGTTTAATTAAGTTGTTAATTTTTTCTTTCTATCCTCAATGTCTGTTGCGTTAATTAATGCCCTAACATATCTTTAAATCACTATTTTTGCAGGCCTCGTATGAACAGCTTAGGGAGTCCGGACAGCCATCAGCGTCCACTAGTACGGGTGCGAGTACTGGGGCGTTGAAGCGATGGCTGGATACGCCGGAGGTCGTCAATCGGCCGAAAGGCCGCATACGCGGCCTGCCTAGCACGACTGCTCGTGCCGTGATAGGAGCGTCCTCACCCCCCGCTGCCCCTCCACAGACACCGGCTCCTCGGCATCCGTTGGACGACGAGGAGATCCAGCGCATTGCTACGGTGGTGTTGAGGATGATCAAGGAGCAGGATCAGTAGGGTACCGCTGCCGGACATGCCGAGTCGGCCCCGGATCAGCAGGATCCAGATCCGGGACTCGGCAACCCCTGATGAGCCCCTTCTCGTGCCCATCCCAGCTTGTCCCCCCTCCCCCGCCCGGTCCCAGCTTGTCCCCCCTCCCCCCGCCCGGCTTGTACATTATGACTATTTTTTATAATTGATTGTATATATTTATTTGTGTATTGATTTTTGTGCGTTGTTGAGAATTGTGTATTGATTATTGTGCATTGTTGAGAATTGTGTATTGATTATTGTGCGTTGTTGAGAATTAAAATTTTCATTACAAGTCTGGGTAATAGAAAAATAAATTTTTTTTTTTTTTACTTTTGGCGACGGATTAATTCGGTCGCCAAAAGTCTTTCTTGTACTAACTTTTGGCGACGGAACATTCCGTCGCCAAAACATTATTTCGTTGCTAAATTCACAAAACATAAAATAAATTAAAATGCGTAAAATATAATTAGCGACGGATATTCCGTCGCTAATTAATAAATAAATCCGTTACAAAAAAGTGCGATATTAGACGACGAATTTGAAAATTCCGTCGCCAAACTTTTAGTAACGGGTTTTTATACGAAGAATTTTTAGCGACGGAGTTTGAACTTTTAGCAACAAATTTTTTCCTCTCTAAAAGCCTTTTTTCTGTGAACGGTTAAACACAACCACGACCGGTGTGTACCCGAATTCTGGTCAAATGGTCCAATGCCACAAGCAGTAATAACACCTGGGAAGATCGGCAGGTGATTGAAAATGGGTTCCCAACTTTCAACCCTTGGGAACAAGTGTCATTTGAGGGAGAGGGGACTGTCCCAAACTCAGCTGAAGTCAATGCTGGAGCTCAAGGAAGGAGGACATGAATTGATAAAGGTATGGAAGATGAGAGCACATAAATGAATCAGCACCCAAGCATGGAATTCAGTTTAAATTTCATCGTTATGCCATACTTTAGAATTCAGTTTAAATTTCAGTTTTGGCGATATTTATTGTTCAAATTGTTCATTTAAGGCATTTTGAATTTCAGTTGTAACAGCCAGCTAAAAGGCAGAGAAGAGAGACATGAGAGGCATACGTGATCTGATTTGTAATCTCTCTCTCTCTCAAACAGAAAGCTCTTCTTCTCTTCATTTCTTCGTTGTTATCACTTCTTCCTTTAGGATCAAGTCAATTTGTGAGAGGTAAATTCCAAAATTCGATTATTACTCAGTCATGGCAAGTAGCATCTCCATCGATATGCTACACAAAGGCGCCAAATGCAAAATGTATTAGGCTTAGCTCTGGTCAGGGTCTTCCTGAGTGGAGGATTTTTTTCGTAGATTTGGCGCTGGTATTGCTGGCGGTGAGTTTTCCGTAGACGGTGGCGGTGCAGAGCTCGATAGGATTTAGGGCCAGTGCTGGTGCGGCTTCTTGGAATTAGGGCCGACGTTTCATGGCTTTAACATGAATTTGTTTCCAAAAAGAAATTAGCAAATATATCTTTATTCTAGTAATTACAAGTTGCAAAACCATGCCATCAATGTTGTGTGGTCCAAAATTGAGTAGCTAAGATATAGTACACACACAAGATGAATGTAGTCGAAATACGGATGCTTAGGAGGCACAGAATACGTAACGAAGATATCGACAATAAAGTGGGGGGTAACGCAAAGTGAGGAAAAGGGGAGAGAGCATCGGTTGAGATGATTCGGCAACATCTAACTTAGGTATTTAGATATTCCTCTAAGAAGAAGTGATTTCTACTGAGTTAATGAGACACGATCGATGACGTACAGGTACACCGAAGATAACTTAAAAGAAGTATGAGAAAAGACTGGAAGACATTTTGAGTACCTCAAGAGTTGGCCAAATTGAACCTAGTCTCCTTTCTCTTGGTGCCCTCTTAGCAGACTTGGTATGGTGCCACCTTATACAAGTGTGGCCCTGGCACTAGCTCCCCCTTTTGCTCCGCAAACTAGTGACTTGGGTCCTACATACAACTAGAGTAACCATCTTACAGTTACTTCAAACCAATCTTGAACATCAAAATAATCCTGGCTTGTGTATGCTTCAAACTTAATTGCTTGCTTGCTCAAACTTCAAAAATCACCAGAAGAATAGTAAAATCAAAATGTAACATTTCCTCCATAAAATTTTAACCAAGTCAGAAGATAAGATTGCCTAACAAAAAGGGTTACAACTGTTAAACCAAATCACTGAAAAAAGATCCTACATAACGTAATTTTGACATCCCTATTTTCCATATGTGCAGACCATTAACGTCTCATGCCCCTGCCCTGCACTAAAAATGCTAACTCCAGATCTTAATTTCTGTTTCCTATTCTTTAGTTTATGCACGAAAACTTTTTACCGAGTGGAAATGAATCCTCGTAAAATCTACAGTAAAGAAGGGTCTTCGATTTCAGACCATGCAACTGAAACACAAAAAGCAAGGGGGATCACTGGATTGCTCCTTGGTTAAAGCGAGCTCCAAGCATTCGCTGTGAAAAGTATGGCCACATGGGAGAACAGAAACAACTGGAAGACGAGATGGCGCATAACCTTCCTCATACTCGGATTCATAACTGAGTGGATTTGGCCCAGCTGAAAGATCCTTGTAGCATAAAGGACAGTTCTGGCCAACTGGTTCACATTCTTGATCAAAAACCTGCAATCCCAAGCTGTCAATAGTTGAAGACACTAACACAGGAATCACGAAAAATTTCCGGTTAACAGTTCAAAATTGTAAATCAGGTCAAACACGTCATTCAAGTTGCTTGAGGAGACCCAAATGGCTGTTTGGGTTAAGAGTTACCGTGGCCTAAAATCACTAATGACACACACCGTCCAACTATTTTCAATAACTGTCCCTAACCTAACAAACACTAAAAGCCATTCATCAGTGGCGTTTTACTTTTCGAATTTAACTTGCACCGGTGACAAATAGAAAACATTTTCCAAAAACACCGTATGGGCTTTCCCTTGGAACTTCCATATGTCTGAATATCCTTTCTCAGCTCCTATCTATCACACACTTCAAATTAAATATTGCTTTCTGGGTCACACAACTCTACGGGCATGTTTATACTCCTTGGATATATAGACCAAATCTAAGGGCAAAAGGTAAGTAGGCCTTTCGACCAGACCTTAGTTGCAGGAAACTTCTAATAAGGTGACGTTTCTCTCTCGGAAACTAGCTTTTGCGATCCCAAGTTAGGAGTTTTATGGGATCTCGTCCCAAGCTAATATGGGAACTCGATCTCGTTAGCTGGATAGAGATGCATGGAACAAGTGAGAGAATACCTGAAAATCAAGCCCTTTTCAACTCAATTCCTTGTTTATCTCCTCCTTCAAGTTCTTAAAGTCTCCTTGTCTGTTGTTGCTGGCTATGTAAACTACACTAAACAAATGATAATACTCTTTACTCATTTATTTATTCAAGCCGCTCCCAACCTTAGATTCTTTTTGGTGCTTACGCTCCCCCGCCCCCGTTCCCGCTCCCGCCCCGGTCCCGCCCCCGCTTTGTGCAACTAAGGACCAGACATTAAAATCAGTTCAGTTGTTTGGTAGGATCTTACAACAGATAGTAGGTGCCATGTAAATGCAATGCCAGTACAGACGCTCGTTGGAACTTGAAAAGTTGAATGGGGCTGCCACACGTGATGCGTGATGTACAAATATAATGCAAGATGTACAACGGTTCAAAGCTTAGCCACAGATACAGTATCTGTGCCAGCAACAAATTCGCTCTAACTTATACAGACAAACTACAGGGATAATGATATCCTAAATGAGACACAGCACTAGTATAATTGTGGGTACATTCACATATATGCAGAGACGTACTTAAAATAGGAAATGCAAACTACTGGGAACCCCTGTAACATACCATCCGATGTAATGAGGTGCTTTGGAATAGCATGGCTTGAGGTTAGTTTTGTTCCACTAATAGAAGGTCGAGTCTTGGTACTGATTTGTGCAGGGTCTTTGTAAGCTTGAGATGGTTTTGTTCGACTAGTAGAAGGTGCAGGATCTGTAAAAGCTTCAGATGGTATTGTTCTGCTAATAGAACGTGCAGGATCTTTAGAAGCTTCAGTTGGTTTTGTTCCACTAATAGAAGGTGCAAGATCATTAGAACCTGAAGTTTTCTGCGTTACCCTCACCTCGTAAACTTGTGCAGGATCATCAGAAAGTGAGGTTTCTTGGGGTCGATGTCTACTAATGGGTGACCCAGGATCTTTAGGAGCTGAAGGTCTTCGGATCTCATGTCTCTCTGCAGAAACTTTGCTTGACTGTGTTGGCTCATCCTGACGAGCTTGACCAAGACCAAGTCGACCTGCCAGCAGTAATAAAACCGTTTAAAAATTTGGGAGTCTTCAAGTAGATTAACAGTTTGAGCCTTGCATAAACTCAACCACTTGCAGAACCTGCATTTTTATACAAGCTCGCTAGAGAAATTTAGGACATATGTAATGCCTCTGTTCCCGAAAGAAAGAGATGAATAAAAATTATGCGGCATTGACTTTGCCATTTGGATATTTAAGAAAGATACTCCTTGAGGATATTAATCAGGCAAGATTTTGATGTATTCCTTCTCATCAGCTAAATGTGGAAGAACTTGTAGGCAATGGAATATAAAGCAAATTGAATCGGGCAAATGAGCTTCTGCTTTAAGGAGCAATCTCAGTCCTTTGGTGTCCTTGTATTCAGACGGCAAGAATGTTATGCACAAGAAGTGGTATCAGTTTGCTTAACTGAAATGTATGTGTCACATTGCCTATTGCAGTGACTATCTGATCGACTAATTCAGCAAGCTAGTAGTTGCATGTATGGGACATCCCCCAGTCTGGACTTCCAAAGCGAGATAACTGACATAAACGATAATTCAACTAAGCCATTCAAGTGACATTATCCTGGTAGGTCTAAGGGCTCCTTGGATGATTCAGAATTGCCAAGGTGAGGAGACCTTAAGGGAAAATTTATCATACTCATTAATAGAACCAACAAACAATATAAAAGAAATGAATGAATATCAAAAGAATTGATAAAAATGTGCTAAATGCTAAGTTACCAGCAATTAACTCCACCTTTCACACACCGCAAGAAGTTCAAAGATACTTTCAAAAATCATCTGAATGCGTAAGCAACTTAACTCTTGGACTAAAATTCCAAGTTACGTGGCCTCTTACAATAAGAGTGCATGAAATTTATTTCAGCTGCTTCTTAGACAAATATCTAGTAACAAAAAATTCAGCCAACAAAGGTTGATTTGTAAGAATCTATAGTATATACTATACCAGTAAAGATCGATTCCCCCGCGCAACTATTTTTTTTTTTTAAGCTGCCACCAATGGTGATATTGGCCATCAATGTACAAAAAAAGGTTCTGACACTAGCTGACACAGCATTGACTAAGAAACAAAACCTATTACTTTCTTCCATCAAACAAACTCAAAAGTTTGTAGGGACCATGAATACACAAGACCAACAAAAACTATTTGGCGAACTCGGCAATACAGAAAACGGGAATGCTGCCTATCATGCATGCTTACAGTCCTCTTGATATTAACATGTTATGGCGCACAAAATTAATACATAGCCAATATTCGTTTCCTTTCAATTCTATTTCAATTCCTGTATAAAATACAAATACTTTACTTTAATTTGATCTATTATCAATAGATTCCTTTGTTCCGTACTTGTTATATTCTAGTCAATCGAATCGATTGAATTGTTGTTCATAAAGCCCCAATGGAAAAGAAGAAGACACGCTAGTGGTCTATTAATAGCTAATATATCCGTTTTTGCATTTCGCAGACAACTTACAAGCTTCACCAAGCTAAAACAGCCCAAGGAAACTACTAGGAATTTATCCTAACTATGTAGCGATCAAATAGCCTAAATCTGAACCTACAGCCAACAACCTAGATCCAGTTAAATTATAATCCTAAATCAGCACAATATACCTTACAAAATGCGATACCTGTTTTTAACGTTAATGCAATAGTAGGGAGAGACAAAGCTGAAGAGATAACTTCCAAAATTAGGAACAATAGTACAAGGAGAAACAGAATATCAGCTCGATATTCTACTCGATGACTCATTAACTCTGTAGATCAGAGATCCTTATACTGGACAGCTTGAAGCCACAGTTATCAGAACAGAACCTGACAGTTCAACCATGAATCGCTTCCCACCGGCTTGGCTCGTGATTTGGATAAAATATGCATTAACCCGGGGCCGTCTGTCACTGGAGGAAATTCCGATAAACCAGGACAACCAGGCAGCTGAACCGGTAACCAAGGGCTCCATTATCTTACCAAAAGAAGAGTGGCGTGTTATGAATTTACACAGGTAGCTTTATTCAAACTATAGAAGTCCCCCTTTGAGCTACCAACAATGTGCCACCGGGAAAGCTGTATTGCTGTGTTGATAACTAACAACATATTAGATATTTATGGCCCCTCTACTCACTTAATCACCACTATTTTATCTTTTGGACAAATTTTTTGGTAACTTTGTGAGCTTAGAAACCACAAAATCTATATAGTTTCAACAATAGCGAATATATTTGCCTCTTATGAAAGAATTCATCAACTAACTTTGGGATTCACCAGATATTCCACTCTTTTTCTATTCCGATTGAACCATAGGTCGAACCAATGAACCACAAACCGGTGCCAGTAGCAGTTTGATATCTGTTTCGGTTCTAATAACTATAAAAGGGAAAGTAGATGAAATCCTGATCTACAAAATTCGGCAATCACAATCAATCGCTATACTTAATCCAATCTCCAAGTCATTTGATTACAAGTCAAATCGTTAGCTTATATCATCCGCATTTGAGCTTTCTATTGCACGTGAGCCTCATTTGCGTCTACGCTTGTCATAGACCCAATGCTCTTTCAAGGTGATGATGATCCTCATAGAAGGAGTGTATGTCATGACCATGCAGTTTGTGTGAGAATTGAAAAGACTTTAGTTCCTCAGATCATCCCACCACAAGTATATTAATGCCTTACAGGCCTTCTGACCTAGGACTCTTTAGGAAGCTAAAGGGGTTTGAGAAATTACGTATTCATGTCTGCATCATAACTGCAACCATCCAAAACTTGGTCATTTGGCATGGGAACAGTAATGTTGCGCACAAAAATGTGGCTTTGGTAAAACACTGAAATGGAAAGAACTCGCCCTATGGTACGTACCATGAGTGATTCCATCATTTACGCAACTCCAGCTATTCATGGTATGTCCAGGTTTCATAAAGCCATCAACCATGTTGTTAAAGAAGCTTAAAAAGTTTGCATTAGCTGGTTATGATTTGAGTATCTGAACTTCCTTCCGCTATTAGCATTACATTGATGCAGAACGGAAATTTCCAAAAATCTGAACTAAAACTTTACTGTCGTGAGACACGTTATCTGTTCAAATAACTACATATGGTCCGGCACTAGGCATAAATTCTTCAAACCCTTTTTCATGATACAACAGTAGCAGTTGAATGAAATTAAACTGCTGCTCCCATGGAAAGAAATTAAGATAACATTCATCACGAGAAAAACAGGTAACGGTTAATCTGAAATGGGACGGTGTCCATTACCAATTCTAGCTACAATATGATTCAATAAGCGGCTCCCCAACATGCACGTGGAACTACTGACTTCAGCAGCATTTTCCATGGAGAAGGCAATCCTAAATTACATCTCTATATATATATATATATATATATAGGGAGCTGATCCATTGCTCGCGCTAGCAAATGGAGTTAAGTTGCAAGCGCGATCTGACCGTCCATCCTGAAAGATGGACGGCCCAGATCGCGCTTTTTTATAAAACTGTCAGTCGTCTGCGACATAGTGTCGCGACGAACTTTTTTACCTTTTTGTCCCTCCACCCGTCCGCTACATAATGTAGCGGACGTTTTTGACAAAAATACCCTCATGTTCCATCCGCTACATTATGTAGCGGACGAGTAGGCAGGCACTATTTTTTTTTCTGTCATTTCTCTCATTAAAATTCTGACATGGTTCTCTCTCTCATTTCTCTCGTCAATTTCTGATACACTATCTTTCCTCTCTCTCTATCTCTCATCAATTTATGACACTTTCTCTCTCCTTTCTCTCTCTCACCACAAGAAAATATATATTTTGCGACGGGTTTTAGCGACGGAAGGTATTCCGTCGCTAAACATGTCTTTAAGCGACGGAATATACCGTCGTTAAAACTCCGTTGCAAAATACTATTACCGACGGAAGACACCGTCGGTAAAAGTATTTTGCAACGGAGTTTTAACGGCGGACTTTTAGCGACGGAATTACCGTCGCTAAATATTTTTTATAAAATTAGTAATTTTGAGTTTTTTTTTAAAATTATTTAAACGACGGAATAAAACCGTCGCTAAAAATTCTGTCGCAAAAGTCTTTATAATAAGACATTCACCGACGGAGTTTTAGCGACGGTCTTATTCCGTCGCTAAAATCCTCCATTTAAATCCAGATCTGGTTTCTTTCTCTCTCCCCGTTCTCTCTCTGAAATTCTGCTCCCACCCACCCACCGCCGTTCTCACCTCCGGCGACCCTTCTCTACGGCGACCCTTCTCTACGGCGACCCAGCTCCGGCGACACTCCCGTCCCCCACCCGACGCCGCGCCACCAAGCCTTGCACTCCGGTCGTGCCACAAAGCCTCCACTGTCGCCGCGCAAGGAAACCCACCACTGCCGCCGCACCACCAACGCCGGCGCCGTCGTACCCACCTCGAGATTTGTATGTCAATTGCCCTAAATTATCTGAATTTTTTGTTAATTTGTCTTCAATTTAGGTTACATGCCCTAAATTATCTGAATTATTTAGATTTGTATGTCAATTTAGGTTCAATTTTTTGTTAATTTGTCAATTGCCCTAAATTATCTGAATTATTTATGATGTCATTCACTTTGTTGTTCAGACGGATCTTGGCTTATTGAAGAACTTGAACTTGTTATCTCTAATTTTCCTTAATTCTTGACGAGGTAGGGAAGAAAACCATATTCGGTAGTTAGTCTGTAACACCGATATAGATCATGGTGACGCTGAAAGGTCATAGATTATGGGCCATTGCATGACATCAGGATAAGAAAGCCTCTGTATTGTTTATTCAATTCAACCGACCACTAAATTGAAGTAATTGAACCATAATTGAACCCTAAGTAAATCCTAAATTGAATGCCCTAATTGAATCGAACCCTAAATTAAACTAATTGAACCCCTAATTAAACCCTAAATTGATTGCCCCAATCTAACCGAACCCTAATTGAACCCTAAATTGAATGCCTCAAATCAACCGAACCCTAAATTGAATCAATAGAGCCCCCTAATTGAACCCTAAATTGAAGTAATTGAATCCTAAATTGAATGCCCTAATTGAATCGAACCCTAAATTAAACTAATTGAACCCCTAATTAAACCCTAAATTGATTGCCCCAATCTAACCGAACCCTAAATTGATTGCCCCAATCTAACCGAACCCTAATTGAACCCTAAATTGAATGCCTCAAATCAACCGAACCCTAAATTGAATCAATAGAACCTCCTAATTGAACCCTAAATTGAATGCCCTAATTGAATCGAACCCTAATTTGAACTAATTGAACCCCTAATTAAACCTTAAATTGATTGCCCCAATCTAACCGAACCCTAATTGAACCCTAAATTGAATGCCCTAATCCAACCGAACCCTAAATTGAACTAATTGAACCCTAAATTGAATGCCTCAAATCAACTGAACCCTAAATTGAATCAATAGAACCCCCAAATTGAACCCTAAATTGAATGCCCTAATACAATCGAACCCTAAATTGAAATAATTCAAGCGCATCGGATATGTGAATTTTGAACATTTTTTTCCCATTTGAACATTGATCATTTGTTTGATAATTTTAGGTTGTTAATTGTGCGTTTTAGAATTGTGATTATTGATCGATGATTTTAGGTTATTAGCTGTGCATTTGAAGTAATTGCGATTATTAATTGATGATTTTAGATTGTTAATTGTGCATTGAGCATTTGAGATATTGAGATTATTGACGGAGGATGGGACCCAATTGGATTGAATGTGTGGTTTTTGTTAATTTTTATTGCATTGAGCATTTGAGAATTGAGAATTGAGGTTGTTGACGGAGGATGGGACCCAATTGGATTGAGATACCTGTTAGTTAGCGCAGACACGGACAGCACGTCTGATCGACGGTGTCCGACATTTAAAAAACAAATTAACGTATGCCGATGTGTCTGGAGGTGCGTGTCGGTGGGCGTCGGACACGTGTCCGGAGGCTTCGGACACGTGTCCAAAGGCGTCGGACACGTGTCGGTATGTGTCGGACACGTGTCCGGAGGTGTCAGACACATATCGGACACCATATCGACACCCTATATGAGGTGTCGGAATTGAGATTGTTGACGGAGGATGGGACCCAATTGGATTGAGATACCTGTTAGTTAGCGCAGACACGGACAGCACGTCTGATCGACGGTGTCCGACATTTAAAAAACAAATTAACGTATGCCGATGTGTCTGGAGGTGCGTGTCGGTGGGCGTCGGACACGTGTCCGGAGGCTTCGGACACATGTCCAAAGGCGTCGGACACGTGTCGGTATGTGTCGGACACGTGTCCGGAGGTGTCAGACACGTATCGGACACCATATCGACACCCTATATGAGGTGTCGGAATTGAGGTTGTTGACGGAGGATGGGACCCAATTGGATTGAGATACCTGTTAGTTAGCGCAGACACGGACAGCACGTCTGATCGACGGTGTCCGACATTTAAAAAACAAATTAACGTATGCCGATGTGTCTGGAGGTGCGTGTCGGTGGGCGTCGGACACGTGTCCGGAGGCTTCGGACACGTGTCCAAAGGCGTCGGACACGTGTCGGTATGTGTCGGACACGTGTCCGGAGGTGTCAGACACGTATCGGACACCATATCGACACCCTATATGAGGTGTCGGAATTGAGGTTGTTGAATGTGCATTAAATTTAGGTTAGTTAGGTTAATGCGACATTTTTAGCATGCACCCCCTGGAATCTAATCGTGGCTCCAGCGCTGGCTATAATTAGCCCTAATTAGTCCTGATTAACAATATTTTAGTAAATCAATTAACCCTAATTAGCTCTAACGAGCCTAATTAGTTTTAATTAACCCTAAGAACCTGATGAAATTCAAATTAGCTGTAATTATCCCAAATTAGCCCAAATGAACCCAATTATGCGCATATTGATTGTAGTTAGCCTAATTAGTCATAATGTGCACTACTCGGCACCATCAAAACCCTAATTAGGACTAAATAACCCTAATTAGTCCTAATCAACCCTAATTAGCTATAATTATCCGAAACTAGCCCTCATTAACATTAATTAGCCCTAACATAACCCAATTAAGCCTAATTAGCCCTAATTAGGACTAATCAGCACTACTCGGCACAATTAAACCCTAATTAGGACTACATAACTCTAATTAGCCATAATCAACCCTAGTCAGCTATAATTATCCGAAACTATCCCTCATTAACATTAATTAGCCCTAACATAACCCAATTAAGCCCAATTAGCCCTAATTAGGACTAATCATCACTACTCGGCACAATTAAACCCTAATTAGGACTAAATAACCCTAATTAGTCCTAATCAACCCTAATCAGCTATAATTAATAATCGTAATTAACCCTAATAACCCAGTTAGCCCTAATTAGCCCTTGTACATCCCATAATTACTCCATGTTGCCCAGAGATGGTTCAATTACTCGTTGTTTACAAACCCTGCCTTCTTTATATTAATTGTTGTTTTGAGAAGTCCATTGGCAACGAGATGGTTCAACTCGTTGCCAACGAGTTCTATTTAATGTGGAATTGGTAACATATGCAACGATCATTCTGTAGTTTTGATATTTCGGAAAGATTCTTGCATATCTTATCAATTTCTGAACACATGCATGCATAGAAACCCTTAGTTCCCGTTCAAAGGTACTCATTACAAGGTAATGCCTTGTAATGAGCCTTTGGATGTCCAGTTTGGACAGTTTGGAAAAGCTAATTGTTTATAAAACAGTATTTTGACTCATGCTTTATGTTCTATGTCGTGGATATTTGGTACACGTTCTCGTGTGTTTCTCTGGGTGCATACAGATCTGGTGTTCTAACATCCGTCAAACCTTCCTGAGCAAGGTTAGATGAATGTTAGAACACCTAATCGATGTGGTGTACTTGGAGAAATGCGGGGAGGTGCTGCCGAATTTTCCACAGACATCGGACTAAGCATGAGTTATTCACTGTTTTATAAACATGTGCTTTTCTGAATGGGATAGGACCACTACCTGTGTCAAGAGTGGAGGGGAAATATGTAGACATGTTGTAACATTCATGCATTGATATTTACATCGGCAATGCCTAATCACTGGTCATTATTGAAGGTGGTATACAGTACGATAATTCAGTCGTCATGTCAGTCGATCGAAGTTGGATGAAAAGGAAGAATGCTGAAGATTTTGAGTGTCGCGTTGACGAATTTCTCGACTTCGCTTATGCGCATCCTGCACATGTTGACCTTGATAAGATAAGGTGTCCGTGCGGTAGATGTGAGTTGTTGCACTGGAGAAAAAGAATTGAAGTAAAATGGCATCTTCGTCGGTACGGTTTTATGGGTGGATACACAAGGTGGACGCAGCACGGGGAAACGATAGTATTGTCGTCCAACCTGGCTAGTCAAACTGAAGTTAGGGAGGAGGCACGATATGATTTCCGAGATATGATTATGGATGCTGGGCATGCTAATGTTGACTGGGGTAACGACAGTCCACAACCGCCGAACGAGGGGGCTCATCAGTTTTATGAGTTGTTGAGAGCTGCGGAAGAGCCGCTGTGGGATGGAGCTCCGAAACACACACGGCTGTCTGCGGTTAGTAGGTTATTACAGTTGAAATCAGACCACGGGCTGAGTGAGAAAGGTTTTAACGAGTTTGTTACCTTCATCAAAGAAATACTGCCCGAAAGTGAAAAGCTACCGCCGTCGTACTATGACGCGAAGAAGATGATGAGGAAACTTGGGTTGAGCTATGACCGGATAGATGCGTGCAATAACGATTGTGTATTATTCTGGAAAGAGAATAAGGATTTGTCATTATGTCCAGTATGTGATCATTCGAGGTACAAACCGGACAAAGGGAAGAAGAAAAACATTGCATGGAAGATATTGCGATATTTCCCGGTCACACCACGGCTTCAGAGAATGTACTACTCCTCCAGTACAGCTGAACATATGAGGGCTCACCGTGAGACTCGCAGCAACGATGCCGATGTGCTGACACACCCAGCTGATGGAGAGGCGTGGAAGGAGTTTGACCGCAGGCATCCAGTCTTTGCTCAGGAAGTTCGAAATGTTAGACTTGGTCTGGCAACCGATGGGTTCAACCCTTTCGGTCAGTCTACCACGCCTTACTCCTGTTGGCCTGTTATTATTGTCCCTTACAACCTTCCACCAGGCATGTGCATGAAGAAGCCGTATATGTTCTTGTCGTTGCTTATTCCGGGGCCGAAGAGTCCCGGTAAGGACATAGATGTGTATTTAAGGCCGTTGATTGATGAGTTAAAACAATTATGGAATCATGGAGTCGAAACATATGATGCATCCCTTAAACAAAATTTTCAGATGAGGGCTGCTTTGATGTGGACTATACATGATTTCCCCGCATTGGGAATGACGTGTGGCTGGAGCACACATGGGAAGCTAGCATGCCCTGCTTGTATGGGCGTGAACCCCGGTCATACGTTAAAGCACGGCGGAAAGGCCTCGTGGTTCGGATGTCACCGTAAGCTTTTGCCACCGGGCCATCAGTTTCGTAGGCAGAAGGATAAATTTGACGGGACAATCGAGCGTGAGGTTGTCACACTGGACTACCCATCTGGTGAAGAAGTACTCTCACACCTGGAGGCACTTGATACTGACATACCACACGGTAAGGGTGTGCCGGATCAGAAGATTGCAGGGTTCGGGAAAGAGCACAACTGGAGAAAATTTTGTATCTTCTGGGAGTTAGCCTACTGGAGGACGCTCGTTATCCGAAACAACATGGATGTGATGCATATTGAGAAGAACGTTTTTGATAATGTGTTCAACACAGTGATGAATGTCAAGGGCAAATCGAAAGATCACCTTAAAGCGAGAAGGGATCTACAACAGTTGGGTGTACGCCGTGAATTGCATCCTCGGACAGTCAGTGGGAGGACCATACTTCCGAAAGCACCTTACTGTCTAGACAAGAAACAAGTGGAGAAGGTCTGTCAGTGGGTTAAGAATTTGAAGCTTCCGGATGGGTTTGCGTCCAACATATCTCGTTGTTGCAATGTATCGGAATGCAAGTTCCAAGGGATGAAGAGTCACGACTGCCACGTATTCATGGAGAGATTCATTCCTATTGCCTTCCGGGGACTGTTGCCACGGGTTGTTTGCGAGACTTTGACTGAATTATCTCATTTCTTTCGAGATATATGCTCTTCTACGATCCGGGTGAGTAACATGGAAGTGCTTGAGAAGAACATTGTGGTGACGATTTGCAAGCTGGAGAAAATCTTCCCACCTTCGTTCTTTGATTCAATGGAGCATCTGCCTGTTCACTTGGCATATGAAGCTAAGATGGGTGGACCCGTGCAATATCGGTGGATGTATCCCTTCGAGAGGTAATCCTTAAATTGTTATAGTTGTTCGTTTACACTTAATGCGACATCTGTTATCATTGATATTCCACCTAACTCGATTCGCTAAACTTCTAGGTTCATGTTCCATTTAAAGAAAAAAGTCCATAATAAGGCTCGGGTTGAAGGCTCAATTGCGGAGGCTTACGTAATGGAAGAACTTGTAAACTTTTGTAGTCAATATTTCGGGCCTAATGTTGGTACAAGGTTAAATCAACTAGGCCGAAATGACCCCGGAGAAGCACAAATTTGGAAGGGCAATTGTCAATATTCAAGCAGCCAGGGAGTCCGTTCGGCCGAACGTATACTCGATGGCTAACGGATGAAGAGTACAGTGCTGCAACAATATATGCCCTTCTAAATTGCGATGAAGTTTCGGCATTCGTTGAGTAAGTTAAAGTCTTAATTCACTTACATTGTTGTACATAATTGAAAGTGTGTGTTAAGTGAGTCAACTATATTGGTTTGCAGTGAGTTCGATGCGGAATCTTTAATCACTGATCCCGCTGGACTTGAATCTCATCGAAAATCACAATTTGTACAGTGGTTCAAAATTCGTGTAAGATTGTTTAACGAAATTATATTATGTGTTATATACAGTTCTGTGGCCAATTAGTATACTGATTTATCCTTAATTTTTACCGTCATCTACAATAGGTTCAGTCAATGGATAGACCAGTGGCCTCATGCTTGAAATTACTAGCCGAAGGCCCTAACAAACAAACATCCTGTTACGGAGGCTATATCATCAACGGGTTTAGGTTTAACGTAAAAGATGATGACCGAACAAAACAAACCCAAAACAGTGGAGTCTTGGTCAACGGCGACTGTTATGCCGAGAATTGCATGGATTTTTACGGAGAGCTAGATGAGATTGTTGAGCTAACATATCTGGGTTCCCAAAACCGCCTGGTAATGTTCAAGTGTACGTGGTTCGATGTCACATGCAGTAGAGGAATCCGTGTTAGCTCTCAAGGGATTGTAGATGTCAATGTCAAGTCAAGACTTGCATCAGACGAGCCCTTTGTGTTTGCTAGTCAAGCTGTACAAGTCTTTTACGCGGAGGACGTCGCCAATCCCAAATCTCATTGGTATACAACTATCAAGTCCAAGAAATTGCCCGTGACATATGACAGTGAGCTAGACTCCTTTCAAGCCGACCAACCACGTGTCTTGTTCCCTGTTGAGGTCAACAACGAGGAGGACGATCTTCCTCTTCCAACAACACTTCTTGTGGAGAAGAAGTCGTAGATGATGACGCGGAAGATGTTGAAAGTGTTGGAGATGATGTGACCGAGTCTACTGATGAAGAGGATGAATTAGAAGATGAAGAGGACGACGAGTCCCACGAAGAAGAGGGCGACGAGGAAAGTGATGAAGATGATTCGCAAACTGAAAATGATTGACTTGTAATGTTGTAACATCACGGGAAAAATGTAGTAACATTTTAGAACTTGGTGTTTATTGATGTGTTTTTGCACATCCGTTCATATATATATATATATATATATATATATATATATATATATATATATAGTGCCGATGATGATTTATGCCTAAATTATTGTTTTTCACGTGTTAATGTCTTTGTATATAATCTATATGAAGTCAGATATGGATAGGAT